>OZ010583.1:107737674-107740174 GCA_963932145.1 Acanthosepion lycidas | reverse complement strand
TTGGAATATCTCGTCTAGTTCTTAATTTTAGTACTACTCGCTTATTACCCGACTTGTTTCCACACTACCTGGTCCAAGGTTTGAACTCACAATTACTATATGACCAAATTCACAAACTAAGTCTTTATTGATTTTTACAAACATTTTGGTGTCATAAAATATTTTTAGATTGTAATAATTTTGGGGGATAATAATAATCTATTAATCCAAGCCTTACAAATTAATCCATAGTTGGGTGAGAGGAGTTGTATTCCTTACCTTTCCAAGGGTATTTGCGCGTAACGATCCCAAGTGAAATTGGACTGTATTTTCCGATTAAAAATTACGAGCCATTATCCATTACACAATCCGCATATCCAAGCTTACTGTAACTGGTCTTCCCAGGCGGTCACCCATCTAGGCAATTATCAGACAACGTTGCTTAACTTCGTATATCGTACGGTAACCAGTGTTTTAACGTGATGCGCCTGTAAATCTTTTTTATCCACTATGCTATAGTCCAGACAACCGGAAAAGGCATATCATGTGAAACGAGAACAATCTCCTCCAGATGACTAAATAAAGGGTTTAGTTTGAAATTCCAATCACCTGAAGAAGATCGGCGCGTACAACGGCCGAAACGTTGGGAATATGGCAATGAAGATGAGGATAACAGTCTGAATAATGTAAGTAGTGTAAGTAGTTAGGCAGGTGTCATTAAATAGCGCCCAGATGCAACTTTTTTTCCGTGTGTTTCTTTTGAATAAAGTCTGAATGTTTCTCCCACATTCCCAACATTTCCTTTGTCTCACTTGTAGACATCGACTCGTCCACGTCACCGATATTTCCTACAAAATCCAAACCCTTGCTTTTGTGTCTGTGGCTCTTTCAGCTCTTCCATTGTCACTTCTTCGATGTGTTCCATGTCCAGGCACTTGCCTAGAGATAAAATCTCCTCCACGACTGCTGCTTCGGGTTCGAGTCTTCAAAATCAGACAACCTAGTGCCACGGCTTCTTCCACACCCTGCCAGGCCATATCGGTAATTCTGAGGCGTGTCACGATGTTATAGTGGTCCTTTCGGAAATCTTGAGAGGTGAGGTTTTTGCTCTTAGAACTGTTAAGTAGATTTCTCGCTGCTTTTTCTACGCTGCACCTTGTGATTGTTGTAATCTCCGCGCCATCTTTCTTCATAACGTCATTGTATTTGTATTAATGTAATAAATAGGTTCGATCATTTCCTACCTTGTGCCATATGTGAAAAGTATGTTTGGCTATTCTCATGCAAATTCCGTTTTCACAATGTCATTTTCTAGTTTTGGAGTTTTTCTCATGAAGCTGTTCCTCATTTATTTACAATTGTTTCTCATATATCATTAGTTTCGTCTCATTTATTCTGCTCCCTTTTTTGACGCTATCTGCAGTGTATCTTTACCCATTACATTTTCCGATCCCTTTCTAAAGCGTTCTTTATTTTCAAGATCAACATTTCCACTTTATCAGAGGTGTCTATGGACAAAGTGTCGAAGGACAAAATAAGGAATGAAGAAAATGTCGGACAAAGTGTCGAAATGACTAAGTATAGAACGAAAAAATGTCGAATAAACAAAGTGTCGAACCGTAAAAGAGTCGAAATCACTAAATGATGAAAGACCAGAAAGGTGCCTACAAAAGAATACCTTTTACTTTGTCCTCAAGTATACTGATGATAAGTAATATTTATTATGTTTTAAACTAATATAAAAACCTCCGATGGAATTTTTTTCACATAATTGCTAACATGTATGCGGCGTCTTCATGTAAGACTTCATTTACTTCCATTTGCGTCTTGATAATTTCCATTATGAAGGGTCTGGCAAAATATAGATCCGAATTATGACGTTTAATACTTGAAGGAATAATTGAATTTAGTAAATAAAGTGAATTTAGAGGTAGGTGTCTACTTATAGTTCCTAATGATTATATATATATATATATAGTCTTAAGACCTGCTATATTTATGGAATAAAGTGCTCAATATCAGAGATATAGCGTGTGTAAATATAAAAGTGAACAAAGCAGTCAACACTTAGAGGTGACAGTCAGTTACATGCTAGATGCAATCGCCAGGTCTGACGACTGCATCTATCTTGAAACAGACTGTCGCCTCTAAGTGTTGACTTCTATGTTCACTTATATATATATATATATATGTGTGTGTGCGTGTGTATGTGAGTGTGTGTATGTTTTGAAATATAAAAATTATTAAAAAATTAAAAAATTACAATTTTCAGACACACTGAGTTGTATATTAAAATTTTTTCGTTTTATTATTCCAATTAGATTCCTCGACGAGTTTCAGCCATCATAGCCATCATCAGGAGAAAAAATTCTACTTGTTAGTATCAGTGAACTACAGGAATGAATGAATTGACAAACAAAATGAACTTTATCTGTAGTTTTCATTTTATTATTTTTTTTTATTTTTTTCATAAATTTTGATTAGTCCTTGTGTTTGTCAAACAGTCACTCTTAATTTGTTA
>OZ010583.1:107665174-107732674 GCA_963932145.1 Acanthosepion lycidas | reverse complement strand
ACACACACACACACACACATACACACACATACACACACACATCCTGTCCTTTATATATATATATATATATATATATATATATATATATATATATATATATATATATATAAAGGGGTAATAGATTTTTCATTTATTAATCCAAATTATTTTATAATTTAAATGTTATTTCTAGTGGATAACCATACTGAATAGACGCTGCATTTCTTTATGAAACATTATATATGCATTTTCCACTATTGGCCTGTATATTCGAGAAATCGCATTAAAAAAAATGCAGCAGGATTCGAACCTGTGTCCCCTTAGCAGGTGAAACCGTCTTTCGTTAAAATAGTTTCTCCAGTTATCTCCTTAGGTATCAATCTATGCATTAAATTCTTTCAGGTTTTAAGAGATGTGTTAAACTAATATCTAGATATCAACTTATTTCACATCTCCCCCTCTCTTACTCTCGTTATGAACAAAATCAACTATGGAATCTCTACAAATATCCTTAAATGTTTATACTTGGTAACAGAAGCCATTGACTTATACCAACGGGTTCCCATACTTAATACTTCTCCAATTCACTCTCGCGTGGTCTTGTGTGACGTCATGAGCTGCGGTGCGATTTTCGCTACCAGCGTCTTATATGCACGAGTTTGTCGTTCCTTGGAAATCGTCCATGTAAATAGAAACAGACTATCATCACTGTCTTGTCCGTGTATTGTTTAATATATTGTAATGTAATTGTCATCTTTGATAATGGCTTATGTAAGCCGAAAGCTGAGATTGAATTAAAAAATATGTATAAATATTGTGATTTTCTTTCTTCGTTTAATGATAATGTTATTAAGCTTATCAGACGTTATGAAAAGAATTTACATAGAATAAATAGACAACACTTGTCTATAGTATTTAATGAAACATGTATCAATGAAAAAATACTGCCTAAATACACACAAAAATGCTGCTTAATCACACACACACATATATGTATATGTGCGTGTGTGTGTGAAAAAGACAAAAAGAAACTTATCTTAGCCGATGCGTTTCGTCTTCTGATGGACTTTTATCAAGGCAAGTGAATCGTCCGCATTCATTGTATAATATTTTACTTTAATAATGTTCCTCATAGGACGAAACGCGTCTGCTAAGATAAGTTTTCCTTTTGTCTTTATTCATATTGTCCTTTTACAGATATACTCCACTTCATATTTTTACACAAACACTTATACACACACAAACTCACACACACACACACACACACACATATTCCTCGTGCATTTCTTGAATTATTTTCAATTACGTTATTAGCATTCGACTTATCTTCCTTATCTTTATTATCATTATCACAAATATTATTATCATTATTATACACATAGTCTCCTACAAAAGTAGTGGAGTAGCAAGGGCAATTTCTGTTTTTGTTGTTTACTGAAGACATTTGTATTTAAGATCAAGCGATGAATTTGAGACAAGAGTTTAGAATTTCTGCTTTAGATGTGTCAAACAGCTTTGGGAATAAAATTTTTTGTATCAGATCACCCCATTTTTAGACGAGCAAATGTAAAGGAACAGATAATCTTAAAGTAAATAACATTTAATATTTGGTTGCATAAAACTTGCTTGCAATAACTGCATCAAGCCTGCAACCTATTGATATCCCCAGACTTTTGTAATCTTCATTTGTGATACTTTTCAGACGCAGCCTATTTCAGTTCTTGTTTGTCTTTTTATTGGTTGGTGGGGGTCCTTTAGTCCCCAATTAAGAAAATTAAATGCATGCTCTATTGGTTAATGGTCCGGTGACTGACTGCCAGTTTAAAACTGTCCGCTATTTTCTCCAGATGAAGTCCTTCTTTGAGTTGGTAGTATGTTTTGGGTTATTGTGTCCTGCTACATGATAAAATTACTCCCGATCAGTTTGGATGCATTTCTCTATAAATTGTCAGACAAAACTTTTCTGTAGATTTCTCAATCCATTCTTTTTCTACAATTATGAGTTACGTCATCAATAAATATGAATGAGCCTGTTCCAGAAGCAGCTATGCAAGCCCAAACCAAGACACTGCCTCCATAATGTTCATAGATTAGCTTGTATGATTTTCATCTTTGCCAGATTATTTCTTTGTCAACACTTTGGCCTCTCGATCACTTTGGTCGATATTCAATCAGTTCATAAAACTCTCGTCCAGAAATTTGTCACTCATCTCTGAACTTTCTTACAATTTCCAATCTAACCTTCCGATTTTTACGGCTAATGAAGGCCTTCTTCAAACGTTAAATTATGAAACCTTCCACTCGGCGCTTTGCAGGTTGTTGGTGATGTCATTGACTGTTGTTTTTTTTTTCTCACAACTCTGACAATGTTTCTGTCGTTAACTGCTGTAGCATTCCTTGCTCGACCTATTCTGTGTATGTTATTTAGTACCCCCACAGTTTATTTCTTTTTCAGGACATTCCAAATTTTTGTCTTGGTTCCTCCCAATGTTTGTCCAATGGCTCTGATCGATTTTCCTTCTTTTCTCAGATTCAATATGGCTTGCTTTTCTCATAGACAGGTCTCTTGTCTTCATGTTGGTTCATACTTTTAACAAGTGAAACCTAAAACTAAAACCAATTGTAGTCATTCAATTTAAAGTTAAAACGATCAAAGTACACCTGGGCAACAAGAAACACTTGTCAGTTACGTGTTTCAATAGTTTGCTTACTTGAAAAATACGTGGATTCAACAAAAGGTGTTATGTTTTAAGTTGTTTAAAACAACTGAATATAAATGCCAGGAAATAAAAGTTTAAACTTTTGTCTCATATTTATCTGTTGATCTTAAGCGTAAATGTCTTCAGTGAAAAACAAGAAAAAAAGCAATTGGCTTCGACGTTCCAATAGTTTCGGAGGGGGATTATATATATATGCATATAGAAATAACTAGGAGGATTTGAAATAGTCATAATTAAGCAATTCATCGATTTGGGAGAAACCTCAACACAATGCATAAAACAACAGGACGGCGTTACGTCCTATATTTGGGACTCATCAGTAGTGCTCATCTGCTACCTAGAATTGAAAACCGAACACTTACGATAGGAGACAAACGCCATACCAACTGTACCAACGGGCCTCGGTGCCGAACAGATAAAGAATTAGACTCGATATAGCGCCGCTCGATCACATATTCCGTGGTAGAACTCATGCGTTTTTTTCTTTAATTATAAAACTGTGCCTCCATGTGCTACGACTACTATCTACAAGCCGCTCAGTCCAGAGCATTAGAAGCCGGTTCAAGCAGGGTTGTAGAAATAGAAATAGATAGTAGGATTTGATATAATCATAATTAAGCAATATATATATATATATATATATATATATATATATATATATATATATATATATATATATATTAGGTAGGCGCAAAAATAATGTTGTTTTCTCACATAGTAACATATGTGAGAAAACGACATTATTTTTGCACCAACTTAATATATGTATAATTTTGGAAAATAAAACATGTAAATAAGATATTAGGGAAATAAATGCAATGCACCAGACAAGAAATTTGAATATTGAAATTGAACAGTGTACCCCTGCTACGAGTCACAGAAATATAGTTAGCTTCTTCAAATTTTCCAGGTGAACAAATGAAGAAATATATTTTACTACGCATATCCGATGAAAATAACCACCTGCTTGGCTCGCCAATTACACCACTACTTTCGATAGAATCTCATCGCCTACATCGGTGCATATATCCAGGATTAGGAGGTAGGGCTACAAATTCCAACAATATTCAGCTCCATCCTACAAGGACCAGGGATTGACAGAGAATTTTCAGGATCATATCACCGACAACATTTGATCTGATTATCGTGAGTGGAATCGCCAATACTACGAAATCTGAGGTGTTTAGTTGCAGGAGATTAATTATCTGGCAAAAGAAGCTTTGAAGACCGTCATTGTTGATGGAATGACCAAATTGGACACGGCAGGGATATGCAATCACGCCCAACACCGCATCAATGCCGTTTTCGACACGAACATGCCATTGTGAAATCTCTCCTTTTTGTCGTTCTATTCTTGGAAAGATTTTACTATCGGATTTTCTCAATTACCTGTCGTACCACACACACACACACACACACACACACACACACACACACACACACACACACATATATATATATATATATATATATATATATATATATATATATATATATACACACAGTGGGGGAAATAAATATTCGTACACATGAAAAATTGTATTTTTATGAATTTATCAGCCTTAAATAAAACAAATCTCGGCACATTTTACGTATAAAGACACATACTATTAAAAATAATAATAAACTTAATTAATTCTTATTATAACAGAAATTAATGCATTTTGTTAATTCTAACTGTTTAAAAAATATTCGTACAAATCAATTATTAGAATAAAATAATCAATTAATTAGGAAAAAAGTACCTTCCAGAATGTTCCAGTAATGTTCTCAGTAATTATAGTTAACGCTATTAGCTATTATCAGAGCATTCTGCAATTTCTAGTCTTACGAGAAGGTTCTAATAAAAAGGTAAAGAATTGACTATTTCACAGAAACAACGCATTTTGTCTCTTTGGAAAGATGGGAACAGTTACAGAACGATTTTTAACAACCTGAATATTCCTTTTACTAGAATTGCTTCGTTCATTGCAAGGTTTAAAACTCGTAACAGCGTCGAAAACCAAAGACGAACAGGTGCTCCGTGGAAGATTTCTCTAAGCTCAGCAAGGATATTAGGACGCCAGATCTAACAAAATCCACATGTTACCCGAGAAGAGCTGCAAAAACATCTGCGTGCATTAGGGATTAAAGTAATTAAAGCGTACAATAAGCAATCAACTACACAAAAACAGTCTGAAATCACGCATCCCAAGGAAGACTCCACTCCTCTTGAAACGACACAGAGATGCTAGCCTAAAATTCGTTAGAGAGCATAAGGATAAAGAATATTCGTTCTGGGAAAAAGTACTATGGACAGTAAAATAGAGTTGTTTGGTCATAATTATCGAAATCATGTGTGGAGGAAGGACGGTGAAGCCTACTTACCAAAGAACACGTTGCTAACTGTAAAGTTTGGTGGTGGCAGTATCATGATCTGGGACTGTTTTTCTGCAAAAGGTGTTGGCGGGATATCAATAATATATGGCAAAATGAATGCCGTAAGATACCAGAAAATCCTGCAAGACAATTTAATGCGTTCTGTTGAGAGACTTCGGCTACCGGTTTTCCAGTTGGATAATGATACCGCTAGATCTACAAGGAAATGGTTAGCTGAAAGTAAAGTTGATGTCTTGCAATGGCCAAGTCAGTCCCCAGACTTGAACCCAATCGAGAATTTATGGCGATATTTGAAAATTCAAATTGGGGAAAGAGCACCAATAAATATCAAGAATTTGAAGACAATATGCCAAGAAGAATCGGACAAAATATCAGTCAATGTGTGCAAATCATTAGTTGAGGCGTACAGGAATAAACTGGTAGCTGTTGAACTCAATAAAGGATATTCCACAAAGCATTAAATTCAGTTAATATGCTTTTTTTTTGTTTTGTACGAATACTTTTTTCATCACTTAAAATAAAAAAAAAATGCATTAATTTCTGTTAGATTAAGAATTAATTAAATTTATTACTATTTTTTAATAAAATGTATCTTTACACATAAAATGTATCAAAATTTGTTTTAGTTAAGGCTTTTACATTTATAAAAATACAATTTTTCATGTGTACGAATATTTATTTCCCCCCACTTTTTATATATACATATATATATATATATATATATATATATATATATATATATATATATATATATATATATATATATATATGTATGTATGTGTGTGTGTGTTTGTGAGAGAGAGAGCCAAAGAGACAGACAGACAGTCAATCAGAGACATACAGAGAGAGAGAGAGAGAGAGAGAGAGACAGTGAGAACTGGGATTAAATATAGATAAAAAACAGAACGATAGCGTAAGGAAAACTTTCTATTTGTTTCTTATCCATTCATATATATATATATATATATATATATATATATATATATATATATATATATGTGTGTGTGTGTGTGTGTGTATGTATGTGTTTGTTTGTTTGTCTGTTAGTGCATAGAGGGAGAGAAACGGGGAGAGACGTGTGTGAAAGTGAGGCTACATCAATAAATAATTGATATCGTTCCTTTTACGAAAAAAATATTTCTCCACATAATCATTTTCGTCGGCAACGTAGATAACTCTATGATGTATACTAATTACAGAGACTGAATATTATACAGTGAAAAATTCAGATCGACATTGCGCTTACAATTATGTATCGGTATAAGAACACTGATTCACGCAAATATATAAATTTTACTGTTTACAGCAGTTGAAATATTGGGTAAAGTAAAAAGTAACTTTTTACTAAGGAAACATTTTTTTTAAATGTCATTTTTTTTTACTTTACTTTATTAACGAAAATATGTTTCGTTTTGTTTCATTATATCCTAGCATCATACCATATTCCCAAAACCATTTATCTTCCTAAGCACAATAATTGCTTTCTTTGTTTATGCGAATTCAGTTAATAGTAGAATAAATGAAAATCGCTAAGTGTAAGACGTACATAGAGGATGAATCTAAATTCTTCACCAAGCGGTAAGAATTTTTACCACATAACATTTAATAAATATACGTGGATTAACGATCAACTTGAACAGTATCTCTCATTTGTAATTAGGGACACTTTTTATCGAACGTTGTATATTTGCGGATCAATAGCATAATTTTCAGGTAAAAAAAGACCATTTTAGAGTTTTGTTTCATTTCTAACAAATGCAGAGAATCACATTTTTATATGGAGATTGTGCAAGCTCCTTTGACTTGCTCCAAAAAACTCATTTGTTACCTTATTTTCTCAATGTGAGGAGGTCACACCCAATATTGCCTTTCTTATGAAAATCGTTTTCAATTCTCGATTTGGATATGTTAAGATTTACTGTTGTTCGTCATACATAGGCTCAAATAATATTGCTAAAAACATTGGTTTGATTCCCAATAAAATAGATAAGTGTTTAACGAAAGTTTTTCATCACAAAACTTCATAAACAATTTTAGACAGCTTCATTAACTTACATTGCCGTCTCCATCATCTGAAAATGTTTTAGCACTTAAATGCCTTCTTATTTTTCATAAAATAAAATATGCCGAGAATATATATCAGTAGTCGCCATTTTAGGCCTGATGTGGCTTTTGTATAGGTAGAGGATAGTATGAAGATTTAGGTACTTACTGGAGCGGTACAGAGAACCAACCATTTTCTCAGCATCTTTAGATCGTATGTACGAGTTCCACTTGATGTCTCGGTTGTTTAAGTCCAAAAGGCCGCTCAAGGCACGGGGACTCCCTGAGGGAACATTCATTTATCACGATTGGTGAAAGTTCTGGGTCCGATCGGCTAGGTCAGAGGAGAGATCATCTGCCAAGTTCTTGTTTTGGAAGTTCATCCATATAGCTTTGTAACGTCAGCATAGATATTCACAAATGATCTGAGTATACTCCCATTAAGATCATTTACGTAGAGAAGGAAAAGGGCTGGACCGAGAAGTAAACCTTGAAGAAACGCCAGCGTTGATAGAGTGGGAATTGGAGGACGCGGCTTTAACAAGGACTTTATAACTGCGGGGAATCTTACAGTGCATCAATATCTAGAGAGCTTGAACAGAAACCACTTTAGTAAAAGTTACTAATGCGTACTAACAGCAATAATTCTAACCTACTTATTATTAAATTTACGTCTAGGTCTATGTTGCATGCTACATTAATATTTAGCATGAAATATTGATCTAGATGATTGAGAATTTCCAAACAAGAGATTATTTAATATAGTATCAAAATAATACCATGGTTCATAACCATACACAGAGATATCTATGAAATTCTATCTATCTATCTATCTATCTATCTATCTATCTATCTATCTATCTATCTATCTATCTATCTATCTATCTGTTATGGGATCTTACCCATAATAATGATAATGGACTATTCCATACTTAATAAATACTGCGCCTCAGGAGTAGGTAAAGAGTCCGTCAGTCAGCAGTTCAAGTCGATCTCGGTCGACCGGCTGATCGGTTGAACTCTCTGCCTTCGGGCGGGGAGGAACCCGAAGGAGGCTATGCCAAGGGCGGAGTCTTTTTCGGGGAGTTAATCCGACCCTGAACCCGTTTATACGGATTCAATGGGCATATTTTTGGCCAAGCCCACAGGATCGGAGAGCGCACGTTAAACCGGCCGTGTGCCACATGATGCCCACAGGGGGGGTGACTAAATATAGTCAATCAGTAGTTCAAGAGAGTCAGTAGTTCAAGTCGTGTTAAGAGTCGAGTCAGAGGCAGTCCGAAACAGAGTCGCGTTCAGACAATTACTGCAAGACATTGGAATAGTGATCCTGGTTGAGACTACATTGTTCTCTCTACTAAACCTGATTGTTCATACTAACACTTCTACTTCTCTGTATATATTCCTTTTTGTAATATATCTGTGTTATTCCATACCTGTGTTCGCGTTGTTCTTTATTGGTTCTACCTTGGACTATCACCATGGTACAAGTAATTGGATCATAACACTATCTATCTATCTATGAGAGCGAATCAGTAACCTTATATTTTGACACGTTTCCGCATCAAAATAATATCATGCTCTATAAACATACACAGACATACCTATTAATTCCGTCCTGGGTATGACGATAAACTAAATTCACGTCCTGCGTAAGACGATAAACTATATCCAACAGCAAGGCCTCTGTTCAGGAGGTTTTGAGGAGCGTGGAATCATCTCCTAATTGCTGGTGTTCCCAGGTTCCCCCTGACCTAGGGTGATAGCATCTGTTAGGGTCCAAGCTGTGAAAAAATAGTTAACCTACTCCGAAACTGGGATCAAAACACTATGAAAGTGTAAAAATAGGTTTTAATACCACCAATACTTGTAAAATATTATGACTAGCAATGAATTTTTGAAGGAAAATATATTACCAGCAATACATTTTTGGTAAGAACATTATCTGCAATCAAAATCTGTTAAGTATAAAAACACAATTTTATAGTATAAATATCAGCAATACTATTTATATTAAAAAAATTGACCATGAATACATATTTATCGTAGAGTGACATTTTATATGTAGTTGAAGGCATACAACTACGTTCAACATATTTAGATTTCGGCAGTAAATAACCCATTCAGGTTGATATGTGGTAAAACAAACCAAACCAATTCTATGAATTCTTTTCTGTCTATCTATCTATCTATCTATCTATCTATGAGACCGAATCAGTAGCTATGTATACTGACACGTTTTCGTATCAAACTATTATGATCTGTAAGCATACAGAGACAGGCTTATGAAATTTCATCTATCTATCTATCTATCTATCTATATTAGTGTGTTCATTATCTATCTATCTATCTTAGTGTGTTCATTATCTATCTATCTATCTATCTATCTATCTATCTATCTATCTATCTATCTACGAGACCGAATCAATAGCTCTGTATTCTGACACGTTGCTAATTATTTAAAGCTAAACAATTATCGTGTAAATATCAGTCTTCCTGATTAACAGTTAACATTGAACTCTGCACTTAGACGAAGATTACGTTGAAAATGAAAATATACCTTTTATAAGAGAAATACTTTTTCTTTCTCAAACTTGAGAAATTTTTAAAGTCTCTACGTATCTTTATACCCAAGCGAACAGCTCATACTCATACATATTTGAATTTTGTTGACACGTGTTGGCACTTCTGACAAGTGAATATTCATGACCACATCGGTGATAATATTGTGAAAATGGATGAAATGTAATATCCTTCTTATTCGTAGGGCGCCATCCGGGAGTTGAATTCATTGATTTCATTTTATTGGTAATTTTCAGATGTGTATCAAATTTCGCAAACGGCTTTTCTATATCGCCGAACAAACACAACTCCTCTCCGCTTCTCCATCGTTCAACCTCTTGCATTTACACTCTTAGGAGGACATTTACTCATATGTAATGAGGAAAGAAACCTACAACCTCATTCATGTATACTAATTGTAGAAAATACTCAGCAAACGTTACACTGCACGGGCAAAAACACAACGCACATGGACTGACAATATATTTGTGTGTTTCTGTGTGTGTCTGCTGTCAGGGAACCTTCGATAGAGCTCTCAAGAGAAAAGGGTAAATTTAATAAAAATAGTGTCTGCCGCAGCTATGAATGCGAATTCAGTTCTCTTAGCCATTGTATATTTCGTATAGAAAACGCTAAAATTTCCCTTTCTCTCTGCCATGCACCGAAGGCTTAGGGGTAGGAGCTCAGACTGATACCAAATCGATCGAGTTTCGATCCCGCCTTAAAGCAATCGGACGTGTAGCCACACTGAAGAGCAGTGAAACAATCTATTTGTGAAAGACTATATATATATATATATATATATATATATGTAACGTCATCCACAGACAGACTGTTTCGCAGCTCATCAGTGTGGCTAGACATCCAGTTGCCTCTAGCGCGGATCGAAACCCGACTAAATTGGTATCAGCCGGAGATTCTACCACTAAGCCGTCGGCGCACGGATTTTTAGCTTATTTATTTCTAGAAACACGCCCAGTGACTGACAGTGACTCGATTCGCTATGTATAAGCTATAATAGTCACTGTTTACAAACCCAAACCTACTCCCTAGAGAGCTCAACCGAAATTAATATTTATTTCAGGAGCCAATATAACGTCATATATATAACGTCATATATATAACGTCAATATAACGTATATATATATATACACTGAATTTCAATTTTAACACCGAGGAAAAGATAAGTAACACAAACGTCCGTTAGAAATTTTTATCGAGAAACGCTGTAGATTCAGGGACACTTAATTTATTTTTCTTAATGTTCTCTCCACTCGATATATCCAGACGAATACGAACATTGGTTTTAATTTAAAAGAGGGCATGATCTATCAAAGTGAAACAACTATGTATGTATGGTCGAGCGCATGGATGTGTATCTGCGTCTATGCTCAGATTGTTTATATGGGTGTGTTTGTATGAGCTAAAATGTGTCCAACTGTATGTATGTGTTTCTATGTGTGTGAGAGTGTCATTCGAAAAACACAAAAAAATCCCCCTCCCACAACCAAACATAATGAAATACAAACAAATATAAATCCTTAAAACATAAAACATTTTGTCTGATGATCACAAAAGCGTGAAACCCAGGGTCACAAACTCATATCCATACAACTGAATATGTCAGCTCTAACACTGATATTGAGCCCTTTCCGCTAAGTACTGCGCATTTAAAATCATATATATATATATATATATATATATATATATATATATATATAAATAAAGAAATACTTTTTTGTCATTATATCTTATATTGTGTCTGATATCTACAGTAACACATGATATAATGACGGAAATGTTCCCATATTGCAATTCACTTTTAACCTAAAGCATTTAAAATTTACAATACATGCCCGAATCATTAAAAGACTCTTTGAAATGTCACCTTGTTGAATATGCAATTAGATCATAAATTCCAGTGACGTGCCAAACGAAGTCACGTAGCCAAACTTCATCTTCTGTGAAATTCTTATTTTTATTGCATTTTTTCAAATTTAGAATAAGTTATTTTCCATCCGGATAAAAAATGTGGATAAATTGTCTAACGTTCATGTGTTTCTCTTTTATTTTATTTAAATATTATTCTTGCTTTCCCTCTCGAGTTCAATCTAATCATAGGTATTCATATATTGGATAAGAAGTAGCTTGAAAAGTAATTCAGCATTCTCTATGAAATATTTCAAGAAATATGACTCAAGATAAAGCCTTTCAAAACAGAAACTATGATCTGGAACTGAAATGAATCCAACGATTGCACATTCACTGAATTCATCATAAAATTTCAGGTCGCGGAATTAGTATATATCAAAATTTTCAAATATCTCGGTGTATGTATCAGTTATAACAAAGTCAATATAGGAGAGAAAGAAGTTGAATAGAATTTGCTGCGCTAAACCAAGTTTCGCCAAAACATCAAAATGGAAGCCGATGTTCAAAACAACCTCAAGTTTGTTCTTAACTGGAAACTTCCAAAACTAAATTTATCTCTATTAATCATTTGTCACACCCCTTCTCAGCAGTGGTAATGCTACCCCCACCCAGAAAAGTTACTGGTTCCGCCTTCTCGAGCTAGTGTTCTCAGCTGGAATGAACTGGAAAGACTATATTGAATCCATTGCTAGGTCAACTCCTTAGAAAGTTGTTTCCCTGTGTTGTACTAGACAATTTTTCTCCATTGAATCTATCATACATATCGATAAGACTGCTATTCGAAGATGCTTAGAATATTGATGCCACATATGGTCCAATGCCCCTGTTATTTATCTTGTGTTCCTCGAAAAAAAATCCAAAGGAGAATCAGCAATATTAATGGTCCTCATCTGGCGGCTCGGCTTCAGTGATTTTGCCACCGCCGGAAGGCTTCCTCCCTGTGTCTTTTCTATGAATAATTTCATGGTAATTGTTCAGATGAGTTCTTCGCTATGGTACCTGGATTTTTTTAATATAAAGCCATACTTGATTGGAGTCAAGATCTCATCAACTTACAATTGAATTAGATGTATCGTAAATTCTATATAAACATATTCTCTCTATATAAACATATTTTCTCGCACTTCTCGCCTATGCAACTCCATTCCTATACATACTTTCACGCCAACGTTAATATGTGAATTTTAAATGCAATATCAATCGCCTTCTACTACCCTCTTGATTAATCTTTTCACTTCCCGCTCATTAGTAATTTTTTGTCCCTGATTCTTTTACACGCAGTGTCTTAGTAGCTTTACTGTCTTACCCGGGGTGAATTCATTTAGAAAAAAACATTCCGAATTTCTACAATACCAAAACCTTAAACTGAAAATTCGATTCATGTTTTTAAATAGCCCCCGTGAGATTGAAACTTTCGTATGGGTCTAATACATGTCACCAAGACTAATCAGAAATATTACGACTCTCAGATCAATGGTTAAAATGACCTCGGGCAAATGAAACATATGCCGTTGATCATAGTCCCTCAAACAGCGTTGATCATAGTCCCTCAAACAACGTTGACCGACGCAAGAGGATCACAAATAAATGATTGTACTAAATAACAGAAAACGCATTACTTGAAAACTTTCAGAACTTAAATGGATAACAAATGTATCCCCAAGAGAAGATAACGACACAATCAAGATGTAATCACAGTATAGTCGTTCCAAAAAAGCTTAAGGAAGTAAACCCCCATAAGCATTGGAAATAGCAATAACATATAAGTGATGTTGCTTTAAAAGAAAAGAATTCATAGATTTTAACTGAAAATGTCACTAGCTTCTCGCCCTATGCTTCTTGATTAAACGATTAATATTAACATTGCCATTACTATCCGTACGAATTGGAGATTAATTCTCTCACGAATTCTGAGGTTAAATGGTCCCAACTCTACTTTATAGTAGATATTTACTTGACCCCCCCCCAATGTGTCAGGTTGTGACACAAGGTCAGTTTTTAACGTGGGGACCCAAATGTTTTCACTCGGGCCGCTGGTCCAAGCTGGTCATAGCTTGTCCAAGCTGATCAGAGCTGGTCTTGGCTTGTCCTAGCTGGTACAGGCCGGAGCCGGTCCAAGATAGTGCTAGTCGTAATACCACCAGCCCAGGAAAGATCCCTGTGCCAGGTAACTCTGCTTTATAGTATATATTTACTTGACCCGCCCCCACTGAGTCAGGTTTGGGCACAAGTTCAGTTTTTAACGTGGGGACCCAAATGTTTTCACTTGGGCCGCTGGT
The DNA here is from genome assembly GCA_963932145.1 of Acanthosepion lycidas. Classification (NCBI taxonomy): domain Eukaryota; kingdom Metazoa; phylum Mollusca; class Cephalopoda; order Sepiida; family Sepiidae; genus Acanthosepion; species Acanthosepion lycidas. The sequence goes on along the minus strand of OZ010583.1, from coordinate 107,718,780 downwards.
CCAAGCTGGTCTTAACTAGTCGTAGCTTGTCCAAACTGGTCAGAGCTGGCTTAAGCTAGTCATAGATGGTCTTGGCTTGTCCTAGCTGGTCCAGACCGGAGCCGGTTCAAAATAGTCCTAGCCGTGATACCACCAGGCCAGGAACGAGCCCTGTACCAGGTAACTCTACTCTATACTAATTGACATGCTAAAAGCTCAATATCTGTATTATATATTATCTACTAAGAAATATCCCTTTTCAGATTTATGTAATTTGTATACTGATTTTAAAAAGTATATCTCATTAATTAAACGTCCTTCATTACTGATCTTTTATACGAGTATCGTTTTGATTTACATATCAAAAATAGAAATGTTTAGGAATGTTGTCTTATATAGTGCAGAAAAGTGTTTGAAATTTGCATTTTACTTGGTTTTCAACAAGTTAGCATCTATTTGTAAAACTTTCCTTAACTATAACAAGCCTACACCCACTAGATCCGACCAATTAATCGCTTCTGTTTTTACAGACATATTTTTTGCACAACTATATTGAACGTCCACAACCCCTTCAACATTTCATAAATAGTGAACATTAATCCCATCGAAAAACAATTGATAACGAGTGGGCGAAACTTGCTAGTATATTAATATTTGCTTTATGTTAACAATTGTGTTTTGGTGAATTCTGATGTGAGAAGATACATATACATAAATTGCAGTGAGTTTTCATAAGTGAAAATCTACGAACGCGAGTTCTGCGCGTGTGAAAAGAATTTAATGTTATTTAATGAATATTGGTGTCGAAGATCAAAAACTCATACAGGACTTGAAAAGGGCAATAATTCGTAAAAAATATTAATATGCAATTTTCCGGTATTGTAACGTTTTGTGAAATCATTCCGCCCATGACGCTACTTGTATGATACAGTATTATTTCAGTTAGAATGTAACTTTCTATTATAAAAAATGCTAATATGAAAATAAAATAAATGCTTGCCGATAAGACTGATAGTTACTCTGCGATAATTGCCGAAACAGTCAGATGAACTCGAACAAGAAGAAAAACATGAACTTGGAGAATTTATCCCCAATTTCCGAAATATACGGCAGTTGGAAGACCAATCTTCATAACGCTATTTAAGTGCAAATGAATGCGAGCTCATGGCTATCTTTTGTTTATCAATAAAAATACTCATTAAGAAATACCACTATTTTATTACTTATTGCAAAACAAATTGACACATATTGCAACACAACTGAACTATCCAATCTGGTCAGTTTGGCAATGCAAACGGAGCTGGAATCCTACCAGGATTTATTATGTGTGGGCACTCTCTTAATGTAAGATAATTGTGTTAATGGCAAACACAGAAAGAAAACTACAGAACAAGGCAGTAAAGAAAAGGAGACAAATAATTAATTGGTGATTGTAAAAAGTCAGAATGTTGGATAAGAAATGTAAGACGTCAAAATGAAACATGTACAGAATTTCAATTATTTTTTAAACGAAATCCGAAAGCACACAAGCATAACAAAAATGCCCTCCAAAACTAAATGTATAAAGAAACAAGAAATTTTCGTTCATTAACATTGTTGAAGTGTTATGTTATATCTGTCCTCCTATACGGCAATGGATGCCGGACGAAGTCCACAGAGATGAAAAGGAAAATGACGTAGTCCAGAAAGATATCATTAACATTATATAATTTATTTCTTTTTCCTTAAAATCAATTCCGTTATATTTTACTCGCCATTACCTTATTTAGCTTACTCTAAAACATTGAAAATAAATGATAAACCCGATTTCAGTTCTTTTAATTTAATATAAATAAAACCCCTCATACTCGGACTTTGTAATCAATTCCTTATATCTGGAAGGCCTTCCTAGTCCGGTTGTCAGGAATTCTACTGTACTACGGTATGTTCTATTTATCTGAGCATCCTTAGTGTAGTGTTGTCAGGGTGAAAATGTGTCTCAAAGTATTTTTGAGAAACGGACATTTCGATTTCGTTTGTATTATGTTATTGTAATTTTTCGCTTTTATCAACATTTTAACGAGTACACTATGCCCTTTGCTCTGTTAATTTTGTTTCCATTTTCTGGAGATATTGGTTTCTCAGAGTGGTATTTACTTGACTCACACGGGGTCAGGATGTGACACAAGGTCGGTTTAGTGTGGGAGACACGAGTGTTTCCACTCTAGGACCACTGGTCTAAAACTGGTCATAACATGTCCAAGCTGGTCAGAGCTTAGTCAAAGCTGGTCATGGCTTGTCCTAGGTGGTCCAGGCCGTAGCCGGTCCAAACTAGTCGTAGCCGTGATCAAATCTCAACCTAAGGCCGAGGAACGATCCGAATTCGCCAAAATTCGCCAAGGCGAACTTGGTTTCTCAGAGTATTAACTAGTCAAAGAAAAACCATACATTAAATAAATTATCATTCACCAGAGACGATGGTCTTTTAAAATGGCTGGGAAATATTTGAATGCTTATAAAATAAGAAACAAGACATTTTCGTTCATTAAGAGTGTTGAATTTTTTGTTATATCTGTCCTCCTATATGGCAGTGAATGCTGGTCAATCTCCACAAAGTATAAAATATATATAAGGATACTGAGAATAGTTTGGACGGAGCTTTTAAGTAGCAAAGAAGTTGTAAGAAAAATGAATATAAAAAGTATGACAATACATCAAAACCAGAAAAAAACCGTTGAAAATTTTGAGACAGTGAGGAAAGAGGTCCTGGCAAATTTGATATTGAAAGGAAATACTCACTGGCATATTAAGAGACCTAACTAGCTTGTGTAAATGAATGGCAAACGAGGGCTTATAAGGGAGAGTAAAAACATAAACTTTATTAAGATCTATTAAGAATACGAAGTTTTAGAAAGCAATGATAGCTCAGTTCCCCAATATACACGGCTCTTAGGAGATCCAGAATTTTTAATCCGATATACAACAACTTATTCAATAATTGGAAAACTTTAAATATAAAATAACCGTATGTGTCCGCATATACGCACCACATTTATATAATTATCATGTATTTCATTAGATAAAAAAATTGCACCACGTTTATATAATTATTTACCTGCAATCTTCATAAATTTAAATGCTGTGTCAATTGTCATTTTATTTCTTCCGGAAACCTGTTTTTGTATTGACCTAAAGTTTATTTTTTTTTAATTTTCTTCCATCCTGGAAATCCCTTGTGTCTTGGTGGCATTAACTTCTTTCTTGGAGGTGAAATTAAAAATAAAATGTGTAGCACTTATGAATATGATCTGTGAATATGAAAACTAAAATAGGCGCGCTTCACTTTACTAAAATATGAATCCTTGATTTTCAATTGCAAATGTGTTTAGCTATTAAATTTCCTGTCTTATTTACCCACTTAGTTCAAATAAGCTTCCCTATTAGTCTCCATAACTGTAAATTATTGCACATTTAGAAATGCCAACGTTTGATTGAAATTTGCCCAGGTCACAAATCGAGCTCTATACTGCTGAAATAAGATGACAACAGATAATTATTGATATTCACAGAAGAATTCAGTATCTGGTTTAATGCACTTTGTCACCGACCATATCGAGACCATAGATTTTAATGTCATGACCACTTTGAATCAACATCAAGGTTGCAAAAATACCAAAGATGTCCTATAGCTATTGGTCATTAATACGTTATTTTACGTGTCAGAAATTTAATTAAGCCAGAACCAAAATATGACTCATCAGCATTTATACACGACAGACAAGCTGCTCGTTGTGTTATGATGACATTCTTATATTATATATATGTTTAGTGGGCGTGTTCTCGATTGTCTAGAATTGTCTGTCAATGAGATCGAATCTTTCCAGGGTCGATTTATTAAGCAAATGACAATGCCAGCGTTTTATTTGAGAAACTTGAGAACTAAATTGGACGAAACATTTCAAACGCCACATTCGTCGTGAGCTTAGGATTCAAGTTTACCTTTTTACTATGCACCCTCCCCGAGAAACTGTAATTAATGTCCGTTTAGCATAGTTGCAGTATAATTATGTTTCTCTGTGGGCGGTGAACAGTCAAAAATATGCTTGAGCAGGTGACAGCATCAGGAATTGGTTGGACTTTATCGTCGCCTGAAACTAACGGATGATAGCACACTGCATATATTAAAAGCAGAGTGGATGTCTGAATACCAAACGTAGTAAAACCTAAAGACACAAAGTGTTTACTGAGTGCAGAAGAATTAGGAACAGATACGTTCATCATGAACAGGAAAAGAAAAGCGTAATCAGGAGGATTGTAGACAGCGATTGACATTGCATTTAATTTTTTTTCAGATTAACGCCAGCTGGAAAGCAAGTAGCGAAAGGGAGTTCCACAAGTGAGAAGTGTGAGAAAAATAACTCTTAGCATAGAATTTGCGGTTACATCTAAACAGCTCAAATGCAAATTTGATGAGATCTTGACACCAGTCTAGTAATGCGCTTAAATTAAAAAAATATCTAGGTACCATAGTGAAAAGAAATATTTATTCTGTTTAATACAAAAATGTGGCACAAGGCCGAAGGGGGGATTGGGGAAAGGACGGTTTTCTTTTGTCTTAACTATAACTCAGCTAGCCACAAACACTGACCCAATCGTAAGAACAATATTCCTTACACCAAAACAACGCATTCATACGTACCTTTCTTACTACAACCACCATAATACCTCACTGTCTAAATTAAAGCATCAAAATTAAACCTAACCTAGCCCCGCATCCACCAGTGAAATGAAAATACTAACTAGTCCCCATATTTACAACTCAATGTCTGTGGGGGGGAATAAAACAACAATTCTAAAAAACTAGCCCCAATGAATATTTACAATAAGAATACAAAACTATTTACAAGAAACCAAAGAAAATAATATTAGTAATAAAACCCCCACAATCACTAAATGTGGCAGAAATATCAGTTAACTGGCCGAAATCAATGCGGGTCTATAATAATATAAAACATTCATTCATCCCAAGCACTCACACTAACACGCACTCATTCAAAGACAACAACAAATAAGAAAACATTCACGCGAAACGAAAGGCGCCCCGCATTCACCAGCGACCTGATATCACTGATCACCTAACAAGAGAGGGGATGTGGAATTAAACTTAAAGAAAAACTGGGACAGAAATAAAAGGGGCCAATGAGCTTACATACCCTGGCTTAGTTAATTGATTATAAAAGAAACTAAAGCATCAAAATTAAACCTAACCTTGCCTACATTCAGGATGGGTTGCTCAAGTTCAACCCAGAAAGAGCAATATCCTGATGTCTAACCGGCATCAATGTGTCACTCAAGGTCAGCCCCTTTCACACGACACAAACGCGCAAGATTCACTCACCTCATCCGAACAATTGCAATGAAACATTTTATAGAAAAGACACAGTGAGGTAACCTTACGGTGGGGAAGTGACTGAAACCTGTCCGCCAGATCGGGGCCAATAATATTGCTTATTCTTCTTTGGATATTATCAAGGAGCTCAAAATAAGTAGCTCAGGTCCCGGACTATATGTGGCAGCAATATTCTAAGCACAGTGCACCAAATTTCTTAACTGTTAACTGAGCAATAGATTCAATATAATCTTTCCACTTCATGTCAGCTGAGAACGTTATCGCGATAAGCCGCAACGAGTCACATTTCTCGCTGGTAGAATCATCCATGATGATAGAAAGCAGTGAAAGGTCTGTCATATGATTAACGGGGATAAGTATGATTTTAGACTCTTAGACGCAAGAAGTTACTAAGACTGAAAGAAACACAGTGAGTATAACACAAGTGCAGTATTGATGACGACGATTGATGTTTCTTTTAATTTTTTAATGATATGTGAAATGAAAATTAGAACCTGGAAGAGAGTTTCACACGTGAGAAGAAATTATTAGCATAGAACTTACGATCATATCTAATAGTTTCAACAGAGAAATTATGAGGACTATCAACTACTTTACTACTTCGCTTACGTTTGTGAATTGTTTGAGCAAGTGGTTGGTTGAATGATTGTTTTTAAATTACTTAGTATTGTATTAATTTTGTCCATTTAACTGATGTGTCCGCCACAATTAATTATAGATTTTTTTTTATTACTAAAACTATTTTGTTTAGTCTCTGGTATATAAAATTGTAACCATTGCAAATATTTATTGGGGTTTCATTTTTATGAGTTATTTTACTCTCCACCCCAACAGACAAATTGTACATATGGGGACCAGTTAGAAATTCATATAGACTGTGAGGTATTATGGTGGCTGTAGTAAGAATGGTAAATGAGAATGTTTTGGTGTTAGGAATACTGTAGTACGTTTGGGTCAGTGATTGTGGCTAGCTATGTTTAATTATAAGAAAGATGAAGACTAGCCTTCCCCATCCCCACGTTAGAAAAATTCCCGTGAAAATATTTATATTTTTTATTTGTTTTATTTTTACGGCTTAACATCCCTCTTCCGGTTACTTAAAGCCAGAAAATATATTTAGACAGTAAGAATATTTTGGCGCTTTACTAAAACAAGTCACATATTAATTAAGCCATAACTGGAGGGAGAAGAGATAAATTCATACCATTGCCAAGGGTATTAGCGTGCAAATAAATATATCGAATAAATATAGACTGGAACTCCGCTCTCCAATTTACACCATTACGCCACCCGCACATAGAAGTCTACAGCATCTTGCATTCCAAGTGATCAAAGACCATTTTAAAATTTTCTTTAATAAATAAGTACATTTTCTCGTATTCTCCGCCAGCCGCGTGAATTTTGTGATGTTATAATCTTCTTCCTGTGAAACGAAATAAAACGTATGTTTGTCACCCGGAAAATACAGGTCAGGTAACTTGCCGATTGATGTTCATATATTTTTTTTAAACATATCACCCATCTAAGGCAGTAAAGCCACTAAACGCAAAGGTTTACCGAGTCTAAAGGAATAAGAAAAAAGAGAAACATTACTAAGAAACGAGAACAATAGAAGAGAAATCAAGAAGTTAGTAGATAATGACTGACATTACATTAACATCTATGATGATGAAAATTTGCTGGGAAGTATGATGGAGACAGTAAAGAATCACACAAGTAATGAGTTCGAGAACTGTTAACATAGAACTTACGGTTGCAACTAGCCAATTTAATTGTGTTGCCGCCATTCTAGTCTTGCGCTTATATTCATAAATTCTAAGTAACATAGCGAAGAGTTCATTCAAACAGTTACAATTAACGTATGTATATAAAAGGCACAGGGAAACCACATTATGGCCGTGGAAAGGTAACTGAAGCCGATATGCCAGGTTAGGACCAATAATATTCCTTTCGATTAGGCTAAGAATTTCTAAATATACTGAAAGAGCACCGGAACATGTTCTAGCAATGTTTAAAGCATGAAAAAAAAAAAGGTAGAATTTAAATATTTAACGTAGATTCTAGGGAGAAAACTTATCTACCATGTCACTACGAACCAAATCTCTTAGAAGTAAACGTAGCAGTAGATTTAATATCAATTTTCCATCTCATGTCAGTCGAGAAATATCAGCCAGAGAATGTGCAACGAATCGCTCTAATGAAGGTTAATATCAGCTACGCTGATGGAAAGTAGGATGAGGTCTTCCAGGTGATATAAGTATATAAATATTTTTAGACTGTAAGAATTTTTTTTAGTGCAGGTAAAGAACCCGATTGGAATTGGAACTCCGATTTTTAGGTTCCGAAATGTTATCCTTTACAAAGACACATACAAGCTTACAGCATCTGTTACTCCCAAACGAAAATAAAGATAGCGCGAAAAAGATATATAAATAAAAGAAAAATATACAGCAATCTGTGAAACAAAACCTGAAAGAAAAGAAAAATAAATATAGAAGTGAATAAAAACGTTTAAAAAAAAAAAAAGTCATAAAGAAGTCAAAAAAATAGTTTCAAATGTAACAATGTCCGTCTAAGACGAATGTTCACCATGAATGTTTAACCTCATACAGAAGTTATAGGTTACCTCCTGAAGGCGCAAATTGAACAATTGACCGTAATCATAGGCACCGACCAGACAGAAACGATGGGAAAGGAAAACAAAATGGCCACGAAATTGAAGAGAAAAAAATATAAGGCTATAAATTCAGTAAATGTACCTGCTGCCGGGAAGCAAGAATCGGAGAATTGGCGTGAAATAGTCGCTACAATCATTGCAGCCAAAGCCTTTGGCCATGAGAAATAGCAACAGACTTGCGTTTGGCTGCATATTTCAATGGACAATCTATTTATTGACCGACAAGTGTTTTCCGCGTTTACCTCGCCGTTAACATAGTTTTCTTTCTCGCCGATAGAATTTAGTAGGTGAAAATTGAGAAAATAACTGAACAGAAGAGAAAAGGACGGGCATGGTGAAAACAGAAAACTATGAATATCGTTTAGTCTAAAAAAAAACTGTGTTTATTTTCAACTTGCTTCCGAGACTCACACTCTTATTTTCTTCCCCTCTTTCATACATGCGATCTTTAGATAAGACGATGTCAAAATATAACAAATTCTCATGAATTTATCCTGTACTATAAGACGACTGCTTATTGATTATATAAAGATGATGTTATTGGAAATGTTGATTACCATATACTTAGACATTCATTATAAACGAAATAACAAAACTGATTCTATATCATGATTTTTCTTACACACGAGCCCTAAAAGCGAAACCATTGTTTTGTTTACGTTTCATCACGTGATCCCTTCCGAATATTGATTCTTCTTCTTTCTCTTCTTTTCCTATATCTAAACAGCCTGGCGTACTAATGGCTATTTACTTATACTTCATCTACAATCACAAAATGCCTCTAATAATAGTATGATTCTGTATATTATATTGCTGTGAAAGCAATCACAACGCATTGTTTACATTTTCTATGTTGAGCTTACATTGATACAAGTTGATTTCATTGATATGGAATTATTCTTTAAATAATTTACAGTGAAACAGTCTGTATGTGGATGACAATATATATGCTCCTGAAAAAAAATTTTCAGCTGAAATAAATAATAGTAAACTTCTCTGGGGAGGAATTTTTGGTTTTTAAACAGTGACTATTACGGCTAATAATGCAAGACTCTTCAGTAAATAGAATTGAGTTCTCTCAGTCACTGTGTGTTTATCTAAAAATAAATACACTTAAATTCATCTTCATCTCTGCCTTGCACCAACGGCTTAGTGGTAGAATCCCCAACTGATCCCAATTCATATATATATATATATATATATATATAAAATCAACTTATACAATGAATTAATTAGCAATGTTAATGTGATTAATGGCGAAATCCCTTTGCTAACAAGAGTTAATAAGACTTTAACTTACTATCAATTCCTTGAATAATACGATCCTTATATTTGAGTTGTTGTCAGATGGAAGTGACATGCCAAGTACGTTCGATAACTGCAGGGCGCAATTTTCCCATGCGCAGGCAAACACTAAGACGGAATAATTCTTTAAAAGGAACCATTTTCGACCAAAACTTTCGCAGTACAGCAAAATTTGAACAAACAAAAACAAAACAAAACAATAATGATAAAAGCGGAAAAGGGGTGTGCGGGTAGTGTCATGGAGCAGACACCAATCTTTCTGAAGAAGTGTTGGACGAAAAAGTTACTTTCCGTTAATTTTAAAACAATATATAAATATAGTGGTTGAAAATATCTGAGCAATATATATATATATATATATATATATATATATATATATATGTATATGTATATATATATATGTATATGTATATATATATATATATATATATGTATATATATATATGTATATATATATATGTATATATATATATATATGTATATGTATATATATATATATATATATATATATATATATATATATATATATATATATATGTATATGTATATATATGTATATGTATATGTATATATATATATATATATATATATATAGATAGATAGATAGATAGAGAGAGAGAGAGATGGCTAGAGAGTGTTAGTTATATTTACGATTTTTACGCCTTTAGATAAGTTTAGCATTTTCTCACTGGAGTTTTTGCCGAAAGTGCCAATGCATTATTGGTGTAATATGAAATTTAAATTCAACCCGCACAGAAAACGCCATCAATTACAATTAATTCATTAAGATATATGCATATGTATATTTTAAAAACTTTAAAATTATTTGAATTTTCATTGAATATTTGAATTTTTGAATTTTCATTGTTACACACCATCGTTTCAAGTGCGTTCCATTTTATTGATCTAAATGAATTCATAGAACCTTTGTATTTGGCTCTATTTGAGACATTTGTGATTGGAATAAAACTCTCAAATGAGACATTTAATATCGTAAGCCTCACCATACATATCTGGCTTAATCATTATTATTTTCATGCTGGGCAGATGCACTGCACATGCTCATAATGGATTTTACCCTGAACAAATTCCTGGATGCAGCTGTACAAAATTACTTCATTAGTATCGGTTGTATTGTGTGTATGTATATATATATATATATATATATATATACATACGCCTCTTTACTCTTGCTCTTAATCTTCTGTAACCCCCTTGCATGCCAGTGGGACTCTCCCCTTGCTAGGGGTGAATTGGCTTATATATATATATATATATATATATATATATATATATATATATATATATATATATATATATATATATATATATATATACTTTGTATTTAGAATGCAGTCTGTTTCAGCTGTTATCTTTCTTACCGTTTAAGAAAAGAATTGGTTGCTCCTTATTGAAAAAATATTGTATACATAAAAATTTCGAAACATCACACCCTACTCTTTTTTTGATATGCTCACGACGTATGTATATGTATATTTTTTCAGTAAATTATTTTTTTAGTAATAAATTATCAAATGCTAGCTTTAATCGATTATATTTTAGAAACATCTATTCTTTTTTTTTGTTTGAATGTAACTTAAAATAAGTTAATTTTTCAGACGCGTTTTATCAGCAATTTGGTAAAATTTTGTTTGCATCTTTTGATTGTTTTTCCATTGTCGCCTTTTCATTTATTTAATTTTTGCAATTTAGGGCATAAACTAATTATTGTGAAAGAAATTGAGGGAGAGATTAGCTTGTTAAAAAACGAAATATAAGACGCTATTGAGATAAGGAAGGATAAAAACAAATTCCAAGTCAAGAAATGATGTCAGCACAATGATGTACGGAAAAGGACTTCAAATGGTATAAAAAAGGCGTAAAAATAAAAATAAAACAGAAACATAGATATATGTAAAATGATAACCAATGATAGTGAAGTTTGGCAGATTATAAATTGATAACTTTGCAGAACATTAAATCTTATTATTTGGCGCCAATTTTCTTTTATTCCTGCGAGTTTACAAGCAATAAGAACATTACAAAAATATTTACAGACATGGAGATGAATGAGGAAAATTCCCATAATATTTGACCGTCAAATTAATGAAAAAAAATGATAAAATTAATAATGAAAAAGATTCAGTCAAATTTGTCTGACAGATAACCAATATTTTATGTTTGAATCTAATTTTGCATTCAGTTGGTTCAAGCGAAAAAATGGTAGAGCCTGCAGTCTATATTTGTTACTCAGAATGGAATTTATAGGCACCAACAAGAATAACGATATTAAAGGGAAATAAAGAAAACTGATGACAACTTATCAATATTTATAACAATATATTTAAGATTCTAATGTAAAATTATATTCTATCCGTTTCAAAAGAGATAGTTTTATTTTATTTTACAAGATTTATTCAGACATTGAATTTAAAATTGGCATTGAATAAATTACCTGCCTCCTCACAAATAGTCTATGCATTAGGCAGAATAGTTTTTCGATGTATTTTTCATAATTCTCTTTTCTGGACGTCTGTGTGACCCTGTCATACAAATTCAAATGCTTGATAACATACGGAGAATTTTTTTTTTCACTCTTTTTCTCTTTTACGTAAGATCCGCTTGGAATGAAATTATAATCGATTTTTTTTAGATACAAAACTGGTTAAAAATTCATAAGCCACAAAGCCATTGGGAATAACATATTTCTAGAATGTTTCTTCATCGGAATATATTTACTTTTAGCAAAAGAACGATACTTGATGACGGCTACAACTGTAGTGGTATTTATACCCTTCTGATATTCATGGTATGTCTTATTATACGTCTACTCAAAAAAGAATATGGCCTGGTGGATTAAAGATATGATAAATACATATCGGTCTCCCTCGCAGATGTGAGTTCAAACGCGGCGTCGGATAGTGAAAAAGAGTCATATACTATGATTCCGTGGATGAAACAGGCAAACGATCCAAAGATGAATAAAAAAAAAAGGATTACCAAGGCATATGAAAAATACCTTAAGAAAGGAATTAAGAATCAGAACAATCTCCTCTTTTATTAAAAAGAAAATCTGATTCTAAATTCCGATAAGTTTGCCAAGTACAAAAAAAAACAAAAAAAAAACAAACACCTGAAGATGTTCGGAGAGCTTAACGGCTGAAAGGCTGCGATTATGACATACAAGATGAGCATGATCTTATATACAGCAACGCGAATGATGATGATAATTCTCTATGTTTTGTGTCCTTTCAGGACATTGACGATCATGGCTCTCCACAATTTCCTTGTCTTTGTAGCTCTTAGAGAATTTTCTTTTTTTTTTTGCTATACCTCCTGAACAGTGTTCTGTCATACATTTAAACAAGCTCGCTTGTTAGGCTATACTCGCTTTTTCTGTCCTTGCCTTCAATATATTTTACGAGTATCAAGTTTTCTAAGGCTTTCCTAATTCTGAAACCTAGAACCTTCAAATGTCTCTTTCGGATTCAAACTATAAGTGTCTTTTTAGTTTTCATTTTCTAAAAAAACTTCGTCTTTGTTCAGCCCCTGGTATACTCAGCATCCTTCGATTGAACCACATACAACCTTATCTAAATAGTTCCTACTGAATTAACTTAGGAATAGAAATTAGGATATTTGTAGGCACGTTTCTTTCGTTTATTGTAATTAAAGGATTAATAGGAAACTAATTATTTACGATTCTAATATTTCCAAATTCTAAAGCTCTTCCTGAATATCAGTCCTTGGTATGACGATAAACTACATCCCGTAGTGAGGCCTCTGATCAGGAAATTTTGAGGAGCGTGGAATCATCACTTAACAAATTTTGTACCCCGGTACACCTTGACTAATAGCTTTTAGGGTTCTAGCTGTGAGCAAATAGTAAAACAAAAAACCATTATGAAAGTATAAAATATTTTTTAGTAAATTTAGCAACAATGGGTTCCAAATGTATTTAGTTGAAGCCATTGTGTGATACTGTTTGTCGTTGCTGCGGTAAAGTAGAAGAAAGTTTTGTTAAAACATAAGAAAGTGTTATGTATCTAGATGTATCTAGAGACATTGAAACGAGAAGGGTTAATACCAAAAATCTGTGGGAAGAATTGAGGATTTAATTCACACATAAACGACTTGAACTGTATGTCAACCAGTTTAAACAATAAAAAAGTGATCCAGACGTAGTGGGAGAATTGATTGACACACAGCTGCAAATGCGGGCTGGGAAGCTAAATAGCATACATTGTAAACAACTGAATTTGAAACTGAGTTTTCCTGCACGAAAAATGGTGGAGGTAGCAGGCGCAGATAAGACATCAATTAGGATGGAGGAACAACCTATGCTCGCTAAAGACGTCGTTGAGAAAGGACAATAAAAGAGAGGACGGAGAGAGGGAATTCCCCAAAGTTATGACGTAAGCCGGAGGTGTTTCAGCGAACTGCTCCTACCTCGCCATACCTCTGTGCTAGTTTGGGTGAATGCCCATAAATAAGAATGCGCGAAGAGAATTAACTATAAGAGTGAAGAGTGGCAGAAGAGAGGGAAAAGAGAACAGACTCAGGATTATCTGCCGACGAAACCTCCGACTTCAGCCTTGTGCTAAACTTTACCAACAACAGCAAACCATATTTTGCCAGGTCAACAATAATATCACTTCCGATTTAGACGCATGTTAATTACATGAGAACTCTGATAAAAATCAATTATTTTACGGAGAACTGATATAAAAACAGTATTTACTTTTGTTCTATTTATTCGAGTGTCATTTTTTTTCCTTTTGTGTTGTCATCCTGCTTGGACAAGCCCGACACGTAGATACCTACGACGATTTGATCTTAGCTGACTTATGATCAAACTTAAATCCCAACGTGGAATAAGGTTAGCTCAGGATTGAAGCGGTCCCTTCAGTGGCCAGCCGTGATGTTGGAAGTCTTGGACAACCGGGATGGTTGTTGTCTGATACAAATGTATTCAAACATACTTAGATTTCAGCATTTGACAACCCATGGAGTTTCATATACTGCTAAACAAAACCAACCAACCAACATGATGGAACTCTTTCATAACATTAATCTCTATAAATACCTAAAATTTCTTAAAGGAATCACTCTTTATTCCCAAATATAACATCAACAAAGCTACAACTTAAAACACACATATCCCCACCTCTTGTAATTACAGGGTGTCCATAAAGTTTGTGTGCACTGTAAAAAATTATAACTTTATTTCTATTTGCGATAGAAATAATTTGTAAAAAGGATTCGAAAGAAGTAATTCTATATTTTGTAAGGTTCTATTGAAATTTTATTTAAGTTTCCACATGTCCTCCATCAATAGCAATACAAAGGGTAATACGATTTTGCTATACTTAAAACTTGGTACATAAAACTTTATAACATTTTTTACAGATTATTTCTATCGCAAATACAAATAAAGTTATAATTTTTTAATTTGCACACGAACTTTATGGACACCCTGTATGTCCACACAAACATGTATATGCACAACAGCTGAGTATCATCTACCATGTAGTCAATTGTGAAAGCAGAATAACATATATCTCTTTTATTACTTCAAAGTACACAAGAAAATTAAGTTTCGCCATTAAATGACCCATAAGATGTTGATGTGCCGCTGATATTCCCTCATCTCCATTCCATCCACATTTGAAATTACGCCAACTGCTGGTTATACGACTTAAAGACAAATATTTAATTCTCTCTACATACTTCAAATCAAATAAACAATTTTCGTGTCTCATTCAGCAATTCTAATTTTAACAGAGGACGAGAAGTGCAACATTGAAATCCAAATGATCATTATGATAGCGAAATATGCCTTACAAAAGCCAAGCAACCTATTAAGCAATAGAAAAAAAATCCGTTAAAAAAGAAAAGTGTACTAAACTCCCATATAACATCGGATGCTGAGGAATCCCCTCACAGATGAAGAAGAGTATTGAAGCAACATAATGTGATTGTATAGAAAGATCATAAGAAAAAGAACATGTGAGGGACAACGAAGTTTTAGAGAAAATGGACAGAGAAACGACACATATTTAACATCAGAAAGAGTTGAAAATTTTAGGGTACATAATAAAAAAAAGGGGGCTTGGAAATTTGACACTCACAAGACATAGAAAAAGCAAAACTGACAGAGGTAAACAATGCCTAAAGTATATAGCTAGATTGTGTAGATAGGGATTAGGATAGATAAGTATAGGAAATTTTGAGGAGACATGATGGCCAACGTACTGAACGGACACTGTACATATGTACCCAGACAATTTCAACTTTCTCTTTCTGATATTAAGTATAAGTGTACATTTTTTTGTTCTATTTGCTGCAAAAATTTCGTCGTTTCTCATATGGCATTCTCAGTCATCTTAAGTCAAACGACATTTTTGTTACTTCACCTCCCTTCTGTTAAAATTCAGTAAAATTCACTGGCCATGTAGAGTGACTGATATATTACATAAAAAGTTCAGTACTATTTTCTTTGCCTCTAGCATGTGTGAAAAAAAGTATGTAAACTTGTCTCGGTGGCGGTTCAGAAATGCAATGTTCGTTAGATAAAAAAAAAAAAAAAAAAAAAAAAAAAATTAATAAAAGTTAGTTGTAATAACAGAAGATAATTTCGTAAAAAAAAAGTGTTATTAATTTTATGCATAATGACAAATATTTTCCAAAAATTTGATAATTGTTGAAAGCTTATTTCTGAAAAAATAATAGTATATACGTGAATGTTCAGACTTCGTTACAATCGATTAATCTGAAATTAAGGAAGCGGTAGGTTTATTTTGTTAAATACTATTCTCATCAACATCATCATCATCATTATTTTCTTTCATGACTTTTTCGAAATGCTACATATTTACAAAGCGATGTTTCTTATATCTAAAATGTTTCATGAGAAAAATATTTTGTTTGTATGATCAATAAAATAAAAACAAAATTCCGATGTCAATCTGATCTTACTTTTCATTTAACTGCGGAGTACAAAATACAATTACACAACGATTCATTATAATATTACTGATAGTAAATATCTGACACTTATCATCGAGACATTAGTCTATTCGAAAAATAAAGAATTTTATAGAATAAATATCTAGCCGAGTGTTCCTTCGATATATCTCGAGATTTTTGACAAAATAGAAAAGGGTATGTAATTTAACCGGTATAAAAAGGTGTATATTCCCACCATCTTGATGCGCTTTTTCTCTGTCTTTTCTATAAATATTTTCATAGCAATTTTTTTTAATGTGCTTTCCTGCTTTGTACCTGAACCGCATGAATTTTACGAGATTGTCTATAGGTCACATCGTTTTACTTATGGAATTATCTAGCTGTAAGCATGCGTTCTATAGCAATTGTTCCATTTCTCACCCTTCTATGGAACTTTCTCCGTTTTCTTGATTTCCAACCACCTACGATTTACAAAATTTAAGTGAAACCTCAAGCGGAATCTTCTGTCTTCCTATAACCATTTATCTTATTGTCCTTTCTCATCACAAAAGCTTTTTTCATTCTCAGTAGCCCCTTGAATCTTTGTAGCATTTTCGCCTTGCTTGCAATGAAGGATTGATAAAAATGCTTGGGCTCTAATATATTATTATAATAGTTGCCCATAAGCACGTTATGAATTCTTAATGCTTAATGTGTACTGTTTGTTTAATTCTATATCAATCACTTTCAGAATTCCATTTAAAATATATAGTCCTAATCTGTAACATGAATAAAGAGATGCGTTAAACTTTTTGCATGAGTTTGAGCTTTTTCATCATACTTCTTAAACTGCCAAACATTATCAGGGGATGGCGTGAAGAATTCATATAGGATCATGGGTCGTTGGTTACATAAATTTCTCAGTGGGAATACAAGTCTTGCAGACCAACATGGTACAAAACGTCCATCTGCAATTAACAATCAACACGTGAAACCAATAGTCGGAATAATAACACGTCAAAAGATCAATGAAATTTTTCACATAATGCGTGTCAGAATTTCAATAATATCTGACACTTTCAAGAAAAGTTTCATGATGAAGGAATTCCGCAAATGAGTTCCGCGTCAACTTGATGAAATTCAAAGATTTCGAGGTTTTGAAGTGTGTACGGTTCTGTATCTGAGAAATTTATATGATCTATTTCTTGATCGAATAGGGACTTGTGATGAAAAATAGATCGTTCATGAAAACGATCGACTCAATGGCTTGATCTTGACGAAAGTCACAAATACTTTCTAAAACAAATCTTTCACCAGCAAAAGATTACGGTAACTGCCTGATGGTCCGCGATTGGCGTTATCCATTACAGCTTCACTGCCAATGTTTATTTCCAACAACTGAATGAAATGCACATTCGGTTAAGGAAAATGCAACTGGCACTGATCGATCGACAAGGTTCTAATCTGCTTCAGGAAAATGCTTGACCACAGGTAGACAGGGTGATACTATAGAAGCTCATAGAATTGAGATGCGAATCTTTGCGGCATCCACTATATTCCCATGATCTGTCACCTACTGACGACCACTTTTTAAACTATCCTAAATGTTTCTCAAGTTAAAAGACATTTCTTTGCAAAGAAGATGCAGAAACTGTATTCAAAGATTTCTTGGCGACCAGACGAAACACTTTTTTTCATAAAGACATTAAATAATCTTGTAATCCGATGGCAGAAATTGTATAAATATTCGGGGTTCCTATTTTGACTGTTTTAAAAACTATTTAAATCAAGGATTCCCACCGGTGGGGCATGGCAATATTTTGGTGGGGCATGCGTAAGATGTGTACACTTCGGCTAACTATAATAACTCAATAAGGGGGCAATTCGAAAATGAGTTAATAATAGTGAATTGCTTTCTACTGAAATCAAATTTCATTTTGTATTAGTATTTCATGATTAAAATGATTAAATTACATTACAGAATAAACTTTCAATCAAATATTTTATATTTCTGCCTCTCAGTTCTCAGTTATATATTTTGAAACTATATATATTTAACTGTCTTCTTTAATTGTTTTTCTTTAATTGTTCTCTTTCATGGACGACATTGCCTTCGGAGGCTTGTTTAGAGACCAATTTAATGGTCCTTTAAGCTTCCTTCACGTGAAGATTTTGAATATCTAAGAATGAAATATTACAAGGGAGGCACTAGAATTTTAGAAATAGCAAAGTAGGGCATGGCACAAAATCAATTGGGGACCACTGATTTAAATACAATAATCAGGAATAATTGATTAATTGACTTGTCTGTTTAATGGCATATCATCACCTTATCGGTGATTTAATAACGGAATTTAATTCTTGGTAAATTTGAAGTTATAAAATATGTTATTCTGCTTTCACAGTTGTATACATGGTAGATGATACTCAGCTTTTGTGGATATACATGTTTGTGTGGACATGATTACTAGATGCAGTGATGTGTGTTTTGTTGCATTCATATATTTATATTTATGCAAAAATGAATATAAGTGTTTTATTGCCTCATGAGCAGATATTCGATTTTGTGTAAAGGGAGACTAGAACGTGATTATATTGAGCGACACTACACTGTTCGTATATTATATTGTTATTATTTAATAATAATATTGTTATTATTTAATAATAATATTGTTATTATTTAATAATAATATATATTTAAAGGAAAATGGAAATAAATTTGTGTTTCAATTTTTAAATAACATATTTCATTAATCTAACCCGCTGACCTGATTTTAGAAAATTAAAGGGATTTTGTAGGCGTAACATGCCTTTAAAAAAATATTTGACAAGATTGATAACCTCAAGAACATTATGAAGATTTAATCAGTGCTAGTTGCTATGGTACCGCGTCCACCAAACTGACAGTCGTTAATCATTACATATGATTAACATTTTCAAATACAATAAGGATTTTCTCATTTTAACACTGAAGTATACTTGCAAAATATTTCTATACAACATTTTAATAGACATCTTATTAATCAATGAAAAATAATTTATCTTTTATGAAATATATATATATATTGTATTTGTATTTACAAATATATAGTGTATGTGTGTGCTTCCGCTAAATTTAGTTGCAATTTGCAGACCCAGAAACAATACTGATGTTTTCATTTACGGTGAATTTTAGATGTGCATGAAGGGCAACCTATGTTGACGCCCCATGTGAAGTTGACGAGCCGAGTTCAAATTTTGGGCTAGTCTGTTGCGTTCATATTTGCACTAATGCAATTCGGAAGGCATGGCTTCGTCACTTTTGCTCCCAGCTATGGGTGAAATAGTTGATTAAACTCGGTTCGCTATTCGAGTTTGGCCACCAGTCTAAGAGAAGAAAATCTCCGAATTGCATAGAGAAGGCGACGGAAAACCACTTGTTTCCCCCACAGATGCTTGGCAAATTACAGATAATAATGAAATATCTCTGGAATGATTATCCCCTACGTGCTGAGTGAAGATGGCATTAGATATTAATCATTTCGAATACTTTATTTAAAATAACATTTATTAGCTCTCAAAGTATGTTTAGGTGTCAGAGATTTTGAAATTTTGTGGCTGGGATTGTAAACCAAATAGAATTATTAAAATAATGCTGAAGTACATATTTCCTCAAAACAGCTAGAATTAAAATAATCATCATTTGTCTTCATGACTGAGAGGCCGTCGTAGAGTCACTGTACCTCTGAGAATGTAACCTGTACCCTCGCGTAAAGCGGGGAAATATTAATTAGTAAGTAGAACAGGCAGAATGAATCCCTACTCTAGATCAAATCATAGCCGTTGACCTCCAACGTGAAAGCTCTATTTGTTTATGAATACGTGGCCCTTGGCCCAATGATGTACCCACACCTCCCTGACCGTTGGTTTCAGAGGAATAAGTCTTCTAACCAGCGATGCCGTGTCCTCGCTGCGTTGGCTACATAAAGAGTTACACACTTGTGCAAATTAAATTGAAACAAAACGAATAATTCCGTTATTATTTACGTCTTTCGCATTTTTAAAAAGAAACATGCATCAGTGCACGTGTTAGTACTTCGTATGTCCACTCTACGAAGTCATCTTTGCAGATTGACCACAGATTCTCTATTGGATTTAAATCAGGAGAGATTCCGGGACAGTCTATAGTACTTTAATTTTATCACTGGTAAAGCTTTCCAGCGTGTTCCTGCAGTGTTACAATTTTCGTACGCTTGGAGTAACGTCCATCGCAGACAATGGGAGTAGGACAACTAATCGAGAGTCACGACAATAGTGTCTAGGCGTGATATAAAATCTGATGTAATCATGAATGACGTAATATTTTCAAGGCAAAACAAATTTCATCATACCCCCCAAAAATAAATTCATATTACTGCAGACCACTGCAAATGATCTATTCTGAGGAAAAATAGAAATCGATTACACCCTGTCACTCCAGTGGGTTTAAAACTGACCGAATCGTTTAAGAAATGAAACTAAAGTCCTTGTTTCAATTAATTTTCACAAGGGTGTATGTAGCTCATGCTACCCCATTGTGTTACATGATACTGGACCTTAAATGAAGGTTTTAAACAACTTTTCAGTGGTTTGCTTTTAATCCTGATGGATGGTTATTAGTCTCCCTCCACATCATATGTGATGACATGGCATGCTGCAAATAGTACTCACTTGCATGCTATCAGAAACAATTGAAGTGAGGCAGGATGAAAATAAAGATAGCAAAACTTGCTGTATTTAAGATTTAAAGAATAACTTTCAATGGCAGTGTTTTCACATAATTCTTCTATCGTGTTTGAAAATCATAAAACCAGAGAGTTGGAAAGAGCTGATATACTATTTCACAATAGAAATGGAATCAGCAATTATGTGAAGCATTGGAAATGGTCGACAAATTTCATGATGAATTCCTTTGTTAAAATATAAAAAAAAATCATTAAAAAAAAGTTTCCTTTTTAATGCAAAAATACCAAGGGAATTTGAAATTGAAAAGAACAAAGAGAAAACTCAATATTTTTATTTTTTAATTTTCTCTTCAAAGATGAATATTTTGGATGGCATGCCTCTTTCTAAAAAAATATTTTCAAATTCTTTTTCCGCCGCCTTCTACGTGATGAGAGTAAAAAGAATTAGCTAATAATATTAAATTAAAATTCACCAAAAACAATATATTAAACAATAACTGAACAATTTAACGTAACATTAGTTTTCCTCATCAAAGCATCCACATATTGCTTCTTCTTTAATTTTTATTGATTTCATTTTTTCTCAGAAATTACCTTTGCGAATTGTTTTTTTTTCTCTGATTTAAGTTATTAGACATTTTACGTTTGTGTAAACAAACATTCGATAAATATTAATGAGAACCCAGAAGACATGTTAAAACAGCAATTAAGGAATCATTCTTCAGTTATATTTACTGTTGTTGATTCTCCTAACAATATTAAACATTCTTTCACACAGCCCGCTGTTAGTGAGTGGGACAGACCTATTAACAACAATATGTAAATCCTGCCATATAACGTAATCAACTTATATATCGTCATGTTGAATCCTTTACCAAAATGTTGCATGACTAGAAAAAATACGATCAATTGATACACGACCTCTTCCTAAAAAACTCTCTAATCAATAAACATTGACAAAATTGAGCTTATTTCATTCAATGAAACTAATCAACTAATACAAGACCCAAGGACTACTTAAGGTCGAGTGTTATTGAATGAGATTTTACGAGAAGGGGAAGTGAGTGTCATGAGGACCGGTAAGATAGATATCAGTCGACCATGGACTTAAATAGGCTAGGATTGTAGGTGCCAGGAAAGCACTCACTCGGGAGTTTGGGGAAGAAGCTGTCGGAATGGATCAAAGGAAAACGAAGAGGAAGGGAATGATTTGTCACTGTAGACACAGCATGTGTCCTCGATGTGAAGTTCCGAATGTGAGATACTAAAGAATGCAACTCTTCCGAATATCAGATTCTTCCGTGGGATTAGGTTTGCAGGGCGGAGAATAATTCATCATCAACAAGGCCGTATGATGCTCAACACTGATGATTATGCAGCACCATATATGGAAGAAGTACTCCATTCGTGATCTCATCCGACTCTTACAGAGGTAGATCCTGTCAGCGGGAGTGAGGTATTTTCAGGAGCGATATAAGGAACCAACGATTCATCTTTTCTCATGGCACGAATATACGCGTGTCATTGGTCTACCCATTTGTGGCAAGGAACCTCGTTGAAGGCAAAAGTTCTCACAAGGAGTGATGCATATTTGGGGTCTTCACAGTGGTGATTAAACTGCACAAGTTTTGGATCTACTGAATGATATCACCCCCGTTTCTTTTCCATCCATGGAGCTGAGTTCGATTAGAGAAGACAGGCACTGGTTATCAAGATATTTAGTGGTGTTGTATCATATATATATATATATATATATATATATATATATATATATATATATATACAAAAGATCTTAATGTATTCTTGGACAGATCTTTGATATAAAGCAGAAAGCGGGTAGGAACGTGCAGACAGTTGTTGGGTGGCGTCAGCATCAATCTGTTCTGTCTCAGAAGACCGGCCATTGATAAAGACCTACCCGACATGAAAGATTTGATAACTGAGAGTATCTTCCAGTGATTCCGTATCTGGTCAGATTGTGTAGTAATCCCCTGTGGCACATTTTATCTAGGACGATCACACTAGAGAGTTCTTTCCAAAGGATCTTACAATAAATTATCCCAACATCATTTCCAAATAAATAAAAAATAAAAAAATCAACAACCAATAATGGTCTCTTTAGGGATCAACATCAGCTCTTTCACTTTCTTTTTATCTCGTCTACAATCTTGATTTTTTCTGATTTCTATTGTAGTTCTCTTCATTTACAGGCCGTGTTCCTTCAGAATATAGACGGTGATGACTCTCTAAAACTTCCAGTCCATTGTAGATCTTAGGAATGTTCTTCTTACTCTTCTTATCTCCCAGTTGTTCTGCTGTCCATAGATTATTCAAGGCTATTTTAACTTAATCAAAAAAGAAGTTAGAAAAGGCATAAACTGACAAGTGCGTAGTATACTATGATGAGACGTTTCGACATGAATAAAAAAAAGAAGAACACAGAATGTATCAGGAAGAATAGACATTGTTTATATTTAAAATGTCTGAATAAATTTTGGAATGCAGGGTATTTCCACATCTAGCAGTCAATCGTCGATTTCTGTTAATGTGTTCATTATTTTCGAGAATGTTTGTTGGAGATCTTTAGGAAGCTAACTCGATTTCTACTATTTACAATTTAAAAAAATCTGGAGCGACTAAACCAAAATTCCATCTAGGCTTCGTTCATCGAATCATTCTTGAAAGCATCTTTAATCATTCTAATTGATTTCGCGGATGAATGCCCAAGTCTTGTGCATAACTTGATATTCGGTATGAATGAAACGGTGTTAGATTGTATAAAAAGTCAGTCAATGAAATCTTACTGCTGCTTGAATGGATCCCACGTATTACGTCAATTCAGATATCTGCAGTAACATCTCAATGGTTGCTGAGTCGCACAACCAGTTCTTAAATTATTCAAAATAGTTGAATATTTAGGGACAGACCTCTTAAGTAGCGCAATATTATATTTGCTTAATATTGTTCAGAAAAGCAGAGTACACATTATTGTTTATAAAAGGAAACTAATATAACAGTTGATAGGGAAACATGATGTTTTCGGTTTATTGAATCAAATCGATATTCTTCTATGTACTGTGTACCACTGTGACA
Organism: Acanthosepion lycidas; assembly: GCA_963932145.1. Lineage (NCBI taxonomy): Eukaryota > Metazoa > Mollusca > Cephalopoda > Sepiida > Sepiidae > Acanthosepion > Acanthosepion lycidas. Next base: position 107,694,686 of record OZ010583.1, on the reverse strand, counting down.
TTAGCGATCATGGATGGTTGTCCATAATTTCGTGTCGTTTGTAGCTTTTAGTAAATTTAGTCTTTTTGTTAGCTCTCCTAAAACCTGTTCTGCCATCCATATACACAATCTCATTGTTTAACTTATGCTGTTTTTAACTGTCCTTTCTCGCTTTCAATATGTCCTGCAAATTTTAAAAGGTCTCTTTCCTCGCTTTGTGACCAAAAATGTCAACTGATATTTTTTTGTGTTAAGTATAATAGTTCTAGAAAACTTTGTCATCTATGGTATTGTCAGCACCTTCCCGTAGAAATCAATTCCTGTTGTTTCAAGATTCTTTTCCAATCTGTAATGAGAGTCAGACTTTGAATTCATCACAGTTGGTATTTGTTATGTACCGTGCTAATAAGAATATATACTCGAAAAACAAGGCAAATAAAATAAGTAAAGTTTTATTGTAAAAACCAGTACAATAAGAAAAAAAGGTAACAGTTATGCACAAGGTCGTCGCAAGTAAATCCAGTATTGAAAGATACTATTGGAAAGTCGGTAGTTCTCGCGTAAGTCTGAGTCGTACTCAACAGATCCCAGCAATAATATATTAACATTAGTAATATTTACCAACCTCCCCACAGGGTAGGATGGGGCACAAGGCCGAATTTAATTTGGGGCAATCAAAGCTCGTAGTTTCGTTCCAAAAATTTCCCATAAACCCCGCATGAACGGGTTCGGGTCTGCTTATCTGGGTTCCTCTCTGCCAGAAGGCAGAGAGTTCGACAACAGCTAAGAGCTGAGTAACAGATCCCAGCTTGTCAATATTTACTACCCCACTCCCATCACGAGGGTAGATGCGTCGCAAGACCGAGTTTAACGTGGGTCATCCGAGCCCGTAGGCTCGGCCAAATATCCCAGTAGAACCCGCATGAACGGGATCGGGTTGGTCAACCTCCTCGAACGTGATTCTAACCTTCGGCATAGCGTCGTCCGGTTTCCTCTCTGCCCGAAGGCAGAAAGTTCGACCGTCTAGCTGGAACAGATCCCAGCTAGTCAATATCTACTAGCTCCCCAGCCCCACAAGGGTAGATGTGGGATAAGGCCGGTTTTACGTGGGTCTTCCGAGCCCGTAGGCTCGTCCAAAAATATTCCCTTTCAAACCCGTATAAACGGGTTCAGGGTCAGTCTATCTCCCCGAACGAAACTCTACCATTCGGCAGCGCCTCGTCCGGGTTCCTCCCTGCTCGACGATGGCAGAGAGTTCGACTGTTTAGATGGAACAGGTCGCAGCTAGGTTCTGTAGTACCTTGACTTACATATACTTATAAGTAGTTACTACGTATAGTGTAGTCTCTCATTGGGGTGACAGATTATTCTATTACATCAGTATTGAACATCGATTTGCGTTACATTCACCATGATTCACGCTTATGAAACAAATTCTTGACATTTTTACAAGTCTAATAGACAACTGTAATCTGATGTGAAACTGTTCCAAAAAATAAATTTCAGCAATATAATTAACAGCAAAGCGTAAGTGGGTTTTAATATTTATACATTATATTAATGAGAGAATTGACATCCGGTAGTTGCGGTCTTGTTTTATTCAAGCAGAAATTGTGATATCACAGTCAGATTAATTTAGTTCCCGCTTGAACGATTTCCGATGGACGCTCAAGTATGGACTGGGAGATAAATTGAACTTATGAACATACTGATTCAGTTATGATTAAACCGACATATTTCTGGGCGTCGGCTTCTCCCAGACTTCAAAAATGCATCCCAATTTTAACGAGTAGAATTTGAGGGGAAAAAAGAAATAAACTAAAATCGCCTGGGAAATAAAAATTCTGGTGAACGACTTCGATTTAAAATATATTCGCTTAAATATTTTTTCTTCTTGTCAATATTGATCCCAAACTGCATTTCTTATCTTTCTGCAGATCAAAAAGTATCTCACCTCCAGCATTTTCTTGCTGCTCTATTTTCAAACAAGTAATCAATGTCTGTCCATTATTTATTGACATTAATTGATTGACTTGTACTCATAATACCCATCCGTCTAAAAATTAATTCAAACTTTATTTCGATTACGAGTTCCATAACCCTAGGTTCTTAAGGATACCACATATACTGCAGCCGCGGTACAAGTGTGGCAAGATGACTTAATGGTGGCCAACACTTTCCAGGCTGTTTGAATTCTAACTGTTTCTTCTCCAAGACTGGCTGCCCATCAAGGATATACAAACCAGTTTGTCCAACACTCTGGAGGAATAGAGATGGATTCATACCTTTCCCAAAGGTATTAGCACCTAAATGGACGTAATAATCATGACTAAAATTCCAATGAAGCTCTCCGGTTCCTCAATCGGAGCTGCAATCTATTACGCAACCGCACTTTATTTAAGAGACAATAAAATCAAGATTTCTCTTTGTGAACAAGTTCGGCATTAAAATTCGACCATAATGGAGGCTTCTTGAGAGTTATTTTTATTGGTTTAAAATGTTTGACCAATACGACCAGGGCCTAAATAATTTGCTAATCATACATTATGATCCAAGTATATAATTAAACATTTTTGCATATATTTTTATATGTTAATGAAAATAATAATAATTTTAACTATGTCAGTTAATGTGAGTCTCAGCCTAGATACGTCCTGTCACATGTCTATCTTAGAGATATCTATACGGGTATATATAATGAAAAGCGAACAGAGACATGCTTAAGCATATTTAAAATGTACAATATTTATTGTGGAAGGTTCCTCAGTATTGTGAACGGCATATTTTTAAAGATAAATAGTGTGGACATAGAAACCTACACAATAGTATCAGTTTAAATTGTTTGATAATCGTTTACTACGTAAAACCGACAGTGACTATGTAATGTTGATTTGTGTACATTGTATGCTTATATATATATATATATATATATATATATATATATATATATATATATATATATATATATATTTATAAATTTTGATTTAAAGTTGTGAATATATTAAACTTAAAGAGGGGTTATTGATTATTTTTTGCCATAATAAGAACATTACAATTAAGAAAAGGCAAGAACAAAACAGAAATATAATAATTTTCATGAAAAATTAATCTGGTCAACATATTTCAGCAGATATTTATTTTTATGCCTACAAGTAACCATCAATTCATTTCTCTTCTTTAATAAGCTAGGGGTATTTAAGTGTTTTAAGATAACTGTTTTTCAACAAGGCATACATTATATCTGTCGCCTTTCCCCTTGTAAGATTTGCCTTCTGCTACAACCTGCGAGGGACAATATATATATATATATATATATATATATATATATATATATATATATATATATATATATATATTAGGTTAGTGCAAAAATAATGACGTAATAATATCGTTTTTGACGTATTTTTAACGTCAAAAAACGACATTATTACGTCATTATTTTTGCACCAAACTAATATATATATATATATATATATATATATATATATATATATATTTGTGTGTGTGTGTGTGTGTATGTAGTCAGGTAAGCAAAGGTTGCTTTCATCGTATCATTTGGGGAAATATATTGTGAAACTACCACGTTGGCCAGGAAGTTTGGCATAAATGCCTTGAAAATATTAGCTTTAATCAGTTAGGTAATTGCCTTTATTTGTATAAAACTCTTCATTAACAAAACCCAATAATTCTTTTCGGTTTAGCTTTCCATTCAACCGAGGAGTAGACGTTTTAATTTCTTTTTGATTTCAATGTTGATTTAACCTAAATCTATCCTGGTTTTTCTTTAAAGTTAGGCAGGGTTGTGAAGGGAAGCGTAACAATTCTATAACATTTTACGTGCAATAAATGGTCAAAAGTTTCGAAAGACTTATAGTAATTGTGATATCAAAGTGATGAATGATTATCTGGCATATTAAAAGATTACTTTTGCCTTATATTGGACACTATATACAGCCTGGAATCTATTTGAAAGAAAATTACTACAGGTTAGATACCATCCAAAGTTTGTTGTATACTAAATTTCATTCAATAAAAGAGCCACTCAACTTAGAAGCTTCCAGCCAAATTGTTAACGCAGAATAAGGGATATAGCATTAATAGAAGAGAAGGTTGTAGAAATTAAAATAAGGATGATGATCTAAGTACACATTAATATTAAATGAATTAATTAATTATTTACTACCATGGTAGTAAACTATTTATCATTTAATATTTATGCGTATTTATATCATATCTCATCAGGTGAATCAAGTCCAAGTCAGATTAGACCACAACGGATCATTACCACTGGATATGTGGGTTGGAGCTGTTCAGTCCTCACATTTCAAACTTGATAATGTTCAAAATCATTATTTACATTATTCGGACTGATGTCCTCATATTTGTCGCCATATTTATTACAACATTTCGGCCGTTGTACGCTCAGTCTTTCTTCAGGTGTTTGGAATATCGAACTGAACCCTTTATTTCGCTCACAGGGGTAGACTGTTCTAGTTCTACGTGCCATGTTTGATGGATGTCAGTTATCAGTTATATCCTGTTAATTTCCCTCTGAAAGTTCTGCCTTAACCGGGTATTGAACTCACACTCTTTGAGGCCTGTCACTGGATCTAACCAACGACTTTATCCACTGTGCCTTGAGGACATCTGGGCATAAGTTTCTGGGTATTATAAACCTAATGGCGACAAAGATGAGGACAATAGTCTGAATAATGTAAATAATGTACATAATATCTCATCACAGAAATATAGACAGTCCAAAATCATGTCGTGTTCTCCTAGGTGATGGATTATTTTCTGCACTGCAAAAACCGTTTCCTTACAGATGCAACGTTGCAAACCTGTCGATAATCTACCACTGTTTTAATGCCAAATGCTTAGAGGATCTCTAAAACTTCATCATTGCTCAAATGTCAAGTCCATAGTATTCTGACTGAAGAACCATATTTCTCTTTCCTCAAGTCTCTACTTCATCCATGAGGAGATTGTCCAGAATTCACTATCATATAGGAGAACTGATATTACACTTCAGCACTCGTTTCTTTGTTTCTAACGATATTTTTTCTGTTTTTAATACTTTACTTTTGAAGCCGTCTTTCCTTCTCCTTATGTCCGTTCGGATTTCTACGTTGTCCTTTCCGTTCTCCATTTACCATTTATTTAAATTTTAGTACCTCCTTTGATTTGGCCATCGACAATATATAATTCGCATGTTGGGCTCTTCTTTTTGTTGTCTTCATATTCTAAATCAGGGAAGACTTATAATTTTTGTATTCGCTTAATATAATTAATTTTAAGTAAAACTAAAAATTTGGTCATGTTCATCATATGATATATAATTAATATTTTTCTGCGAGGTAAATTTGCGTAATTTTCAATCAGAGACACCATATTAACACATAAGTCTTTATTAACATCCCTATGAAAAGTGACTTCGATCTTTCTAATTTATTTAAAACTTGATTTTCTTTTAATTTAACGCTATTCCTACCTGCAACGTATTCTGGATATCTTCGTCATGATCAATAATATATTTATTTATATTTTATTTGATTTAATTTGGGGTGTAATTCGCTCGGGAAATATTTCATTTTAAAGCTTTGTTTTCGATTAGCTACTTACGTTTAATTTTGTTTTAATATTTTTTTTTATCCGAGTCGAGTTTTGGAGCATCGAATTTTTCTGGGTATAAATATTTCTCTAAGACTGTATAAGATGAAGTATATATGTTCAATATCCAGTCCTTACTTATCCATCCGGAATGTAAACTGTTTCCTAATACCGCTCACGGCCAGATCATATACGATCACTGATGTTAAGCAACGTCGAGCCTGGTCAATACTTAGATGGGTGTCAGCTTGGGAATACCAGGTTCTGTAGGTTTCGAAGTGCGAGTGGTATAATGGGTAATGGCTGGAATTGTTAATCGGGGAACCGAGATCCAGTTTCGATTGGATTCGTTATAATCACTTGCGCGCAAGTAGCCTTGGGAAATGCATGAATCCACCTCTTCTCTAATCCAACTAAGGGTTAACTGTCTCGTTATACCATTCTTATCTCCAAAAATAAAATAAAATTGCTAAAAATATTCAAACTTCGGCTTTAAATAACCCATAGATGTTGATATACCACTGTATAAAATCCGTGGTAAAGTGAAAAAAACATCAATTTAGAAAGGAGTAGTTGTCTTCATCATTATTTATATTAAGGCAGTTAGGGTTTTATTGAAGCATATCTCTTTTGTATGTTGCCAGGCACCTCAACAATTATCTCAAACCTTTTTAGATTAAGTTAGTGCAATGAAATTTATCGTTTACACATTGTTCGGATAGAATAATTACGGAGTAAGAAGTGATGTGAAAATATATCATTATGATTTGTCTTACATTTTAAGTATTCTAATGTGTATGCCCACAATATTTTACTGTTACTAAAATATATAGGCATTCAATTAAAATGTCCTCATGTTCCTCCATTACAGATAATTCATAGTCGAAATCAACATGACTAGTAGGAGTTCAAATTAGTAAAAAGATGACGAGCAGGTAGATGGAAACGGTGTTCTAATAATGTAAAGTGAAACTTAATCTCCCTTTATGCACACCATATTGGATATTTATCAGCAAACAAGTCAGGTAATTACTAATTTTGCCATCAATCATGGCCGCTTTCTATTTCCGGTGCGCGTAGAGAACAGGAAATGCTGAAAAACGTGGAGTTGACAGGAAGTCAACATTGAGTGATTTTACTTGTGTTAGAACCGCGCAGTTATCGGATTTTCCATTGTATTCTCTGAATACTACAAAACTCAATATCGCCAGGTTTATACTGACGCAAGTTTTTGCAATTATTAAGAAGACACATGGCCAATCAGTCATTTGCGAACAAATAATGCTGTTGTCAATTTAAACCGACATGACAAATTATTGCATCGTTTTATCTGATGCTAGAGTTGTGTTTACGGCACCTTTTACTTTCTGAAGAAATTCACCAGAAATAGGGATTGTTTACATATCAATATCTAATTTTGAATTACAGTGAGACCCCGTATTGGCGGGGATTATGGACCAGAACGGGCTACGAATAGTTAGAATCTGCAAATGCTTTGAACCCCGCCTAAAAGTGCGTATGAGTACCTATTTTGATTGTTAAAACTCCATGTGCCTTAAAATTTCATCCTAAACACTTTAAAAACATTTCAGACATTCTAAAAAAATTTTTTTGGAAAAATAGTATTGGTGACCATACACTTAGCGTAAATTTTCTTTCATATGTACAATAACTGTTTTTAATTACGCATAGATCGATACAACCATTGAAAATACTGTCTAAAATATGTGTAACAAGACATAAAATATAAAGTTTAAAACATTTTCCAAAAACAGAACTGTGATGATGCCCCTAAGTCTTAGCATAAGTCGCTTTTAAGACCCCAGCCGCAGCTGCTAACAAAGAACAAAGCCCAAGAACTACGTATTCTTTTTCTTTTTTACAATAAAATTGTACAATTCTGCCAATTTTTAACATATTAGGTTGGTGCAAAAATAATGACGTAATAATGTCATTTTTTTGACGTTAAAAATACGTCAAAAAACGACATTATTACGTCATTATTTTTGCACCAACCTAATAAAAATGGGCTGTTATATGTTTTAAGTCACTTAAGTAACAAGAAAATAATACACTAATTGTTTTGAAGATGTTCTATTGAAAAAAATACGTGAATCGAGGGAGTTCTCGGCGAATAATTTGTATATATGTTCTTCAGAGAAACACGCGAATATTCAGGGTCTCCGCGAATAACAAGTACATATGTTCTAAAGAAAACTCCGTGAATGTGGGAAGGCGCAAATAGTGAAACGCGAATAGATGAGGGCTCACTGTAATTCAATCTGCAATATTTTAACAAACAATATAAAGATCTGTATATAATAGAAATAATTCAACATTTCCCAAACTATTTTTTCATGATAAATAACTGAGTACAATTTATCGAATGCAAATCTACAGAAATATTTTCATTTAGCTGACAATTTTGGTTGGTTGTATCTATTTTAGGAGATGAAGTTAGATATGCGGGTGGTCTAATGACTAGTAAATCGTGATGAGAACTTGGAGATCTGAATTCTAGTCTGTTTCTTTGCATTGACATAGCCACAAATATACTTGAAGAAGTATGAATTCATTTCTTTCTCCTACCTATGGATTAAATATTAAAATTCCTATCTGGAAAAAAGATTTATACTCTCGATTAATTCTAAATGAAATATTCACTAGTAAAATAAAAGCGAACTATAAGCGCTTATAAATAATCTAGAAAAGTAAATATCCTTTTGCATCTGTATAGGTATTCTTGATATCAGAGAATAAATATTGCATTTTTTGCTCCCGTGTCTTTAAATAAAACATAATGTTCTCGTCATATTTCCGGTCTAATTCTGCTCTCGGTTTGTCAGAATTCGCATGATAAGTTTCGTTATGTGGTTCATTAGGCTGATTGTTCAATGGGGTTCGTAGCACTACGAAAATGGATCTACTTAGATAAACCCGTAATATCACCACTATCGAATGCTTTTATTCATTACCCCTATAACGTTGTCAAGTCTAACATCATCTACAACTGCCAGTATCTCAGTATCTGTCTATATTTCTGAGATGAGGTATCATATACATTACTTGCATTATTCGGACTATTGTCCTCATCTTTGTCGCCATATTGATTACAACGTTTCGACGGTTTCAAGGACACATGACACAGTGGATAAAGGCGTTGGTTAGATCCAGTGACAAGACCCAAAGAGTGAGAGTTCAAGACCCGGTTAAGGCAGTGGAGAACTTTCAGAGGTAAATTAACAGGAGATAACTAATAACTGACATCCATTAAACATGGTTCATGGAACTAGAACAGTCTACCCATGAGAGCGAAATAAAGGCTTTAATTCGATATTCCAAGAAGAAGGCCGGGTCGTACAACGGCCGAAACGTAATAAATATGGTGACAAAGATGCGGTCCGTATAATGTAAATAATTCCAATATCTCTATTACAATTCCATCTGTCCCATTGCAATTTGGGTGATGCCTATGCCATCTTCAATTTCCATATGTTCACTTTTAAGTTCCCTATCAATGGAAGGTGCTTACTTCGCAGTCGGTAAGTTGCTACGTTTTCCAGTGAAGACTGCATTACTGAATCGCTTATTGATCGCTATGCAATCCATTTAATAGTTCGTTTCTCCTGCTGATCTTCTGTATGACCATAAACATATTGGGTTCCTGAAACCAGGTTTTGACTACTAACTGGTCGTTAGCCATGCACCATTGGACACATTTTTCTCCATGTTCATTATGGTTTCCTTTTTAAAATTTGTCAATTATTTCAGTGACTTGTTCTTTCCCTAGTTTGTTATTCGTGTCCTCCATAACAATTATTACTGACCATTAGCGTTGCCTCGTATACAGTAAATCTTTACAATTTCTTTTTCCGTACTTTGCGCTCTCAGTCCATATATAACTGCGGTGGATATATTAAAATGCTTCCCTTTGAGTCTAAGAATTCCTTCGGGTTCTTCATAGCATTCCAGAACACATTTCTTCATTTCTCTCTCTATAATGAGTTCTACACCCTTCACATTTTCTCTACCTGCATATATTACCCCTCTGTCTGCCACTGATCTCCATTATTTGATCCTCTATTTTCGCATACGCTTAAAATATTAGCATTTAACTTATCCACTTATATTTTTTAACTGTACATATTGATTTAGTATTCTGACGTTCTATGTCCCTAAAATTAGTTTTTAGTCGTTAGCGACTCTCAGTCATTTTTTCCTTATCGGACGAGGGGTCAGTTCAGAGTAGTCTGATCCCATTTAGCTCATTATTCTTAATAATTTCGCTGGCATAACTTGATAATGGTAAGTGGAAACCTATTGCACATGTCCCACCTTAGGAGTTAGGAGTTAAACCCAAAGAAATAAACCCGTTTATACGGTTATCTCTGATAATATTTTCAATAGGCATGAATGATCTTGGGATTATTAGTCGAGTCGTATTCTGTTACTTTCTCCAGGGCTATTTTATTGAGAGACAATTGTTAAATGACCTCAGAGTCATCAAGAGCTCATTTGCCATTTGGTTGTTCTTATTGTCCATCTTGTTAGCTACACAACCGTCTTGTAATAAATTGTGGTGTGGGATCCGGTTTATTCACCGACTAATCGTCAAAATTGTGACAAAAGACATGACTAACATAATTCGAAACGAGTGCGAACGTGTCTTGCCTGCAAAGTGATGACAAAAAAGAAATATTGCCGCTATTGAAGACACAATTTATGCGCGCCAATCTCGTCCAAAACGAGACGATATTTGCATGCATGCAAGTTTTTGTCGTATTAGAATAGCATAAAAAGCTGGTTGCCAACAGAACGAGAGAACGGGAGTCATTCGGCGGAATAATTTATTATTATTAAATTTTTATGGCATGAGGCGTGTTTTGTAGATTCCCTTTGAGAGGATGCGGTATTGTGGTGTATGGAGTTTTGATTGGTGACGGATGAGTTTTTATGGTAAATGTGGAAATTGTAATGAGTAAATGGGTCGTGAATCGAATTAGATAGGTATAGGATAGTTAATGTCGACCAGCCACAACCTTTTTTAGGCCATGTGCCACAATTGTATATACTAAGATTCCCACTATACAAGTGTGATGAAAGACTTGAATTCGAAACGAACGCGAACGTGTCTTGCCTGCAGGGTGATGACAAAAAGAAATATGGCCGCTATTGAAGACACAATAAATCCGCGCCTATTTTTTCTTCTCTTTCTCCTTCAAAAATGTTTAAAGCCCATATATTTAAATTTAGACTTAATTCAAGTTAACTTCTCTCATTGACTTTTTCGAGATTTTTTGTCGAGAGTATAAGAAATAAAAAATGTATATTATTCTGATTCTGTTGGTTGATTTTGTTTAGTGTCATATCAACCTCTGTGTGTTAGTTAATCGTGAAATCTAAATACATTGATCACAATTTTATGGCATCAACTAAATTTATTTTGAACTTAAATAAAAACATAAATACACGTCAGTCACTTCACATGAATCGCCAATGAGATTTATATCTAAACCTACACAATCAGGGTAAAGGCATGAAGATGACAGCTACCAGGCAGTACTGATTTCTACATCTACACTTCATATATCTACATATATTCTCTACTCAATACTGAGCACTTCGCCCCATAAATATATCAAATGTAAAATGATTATATATATATTTTTGAAACATGGTTATTATTGTGTAGCGAAAAAAACATATTTTAAATCAGTTAATTCATAATATGTTTATATCTATAACTATATATATATATATATATATATATATATACATATATATATATATATATACATATATATATATATATATATATATATATATATATATATATATATATGTAATTATTTTATTTCAGGGTGGCCTGACGATTGCGTCTAGTATGAAACAGACTGTCGGCTCTAAGTTTTGACTTCAATGTTCACTTTTATATTTACACACGCTCTATCTCTGATATTGAGCACATTATCCCATAAATATAGCACACCTTATATATATATATATATATATATATATATATATATATATATATATATATATATATATATATATTTGTAAGTGTATGAGTGTGGGTGAGAAAGAGAGAGAGAGAGAGGGGGAGGCAGAGAGAGAACATATTACATTATCAAAGTTTATAAAACTATATATTTTGTCTAGTCTTCCTCTATATAGCGTTTATTTAATATTTTAATTATACTGTTCAGCCATTAACGATTGATAACTGTCTGAAAATAAACATCACCTTGCTTTTTCTTTTACGCACAATGGGAAAAATTCTGCTCTACGAAATTGTTTTTTCTTATAATTATTTTATTGAACATGAGTAAAAAATGAAATATTTTCTTTTTAGAATTAATTTTATTTAATACTCAATAAAAAAATTGCTATGCAAAAGGAAAGCGCCTGAGCACCGTTAATTGCAACGGACAAACGAATTCAAAACCTTCAATCATAAACACTCAATAAAGAATAAATATTTAGCAAACATAGTAAACAAAATTAAATGCCATTTTCTGATAGATTTTCGACGGAAGAGTTTTACACTTAATCAAATATAAAACAGCATAAACAAGAAATCGAAAACGATAAGCAAGCCGAATCTAATTATCACGTAGGCGAGAAAATAACGCATCCTCTGACTGACATTTTACTTTTGCATTAAGTCTATAAAGCCATTTGCTTTTTTTTATTACTTATTTACTACTTTATTATAAATATTTCGAAATTAAAAATACACCAAAAAGCTTTATATTACATTTATTAAAGGTCTAGTTAATAAGAAAGAGTAAGGTAGTTGTACAAGTAGGGAAAACAATAAAAAAGAGTAAAAGCAAAGTGGAAATAGGAAAACCAATAAAAGCGGATGTCAGATACAGGCATGCGCCGGTGGGTTGACCTGTGTTGAATGGATAATCGCAATTCGAGGCCAGAATTCTGAATTTCATTTGCAGCTGTTTACTCGCGCCAAAGCCACTGGCACTTGGATTAATATTTGCCAAGTATTCTTCCCTGTGCAACTTTAGTTGGAATTTCAACTCTTTCAAAATACAATCTCTTTAGATTCTCCTTCGCTCATATTGGACTAGTTTTGTTTTCTTTTTTCAACTCATTTATCATTAGGGATTAGTGTATCTTTTATTCATTTGTAGAAAGTTCTTATACATTGATACGCTTTTTATAGTACTTACATACACACACACACAAGTATATATATATATATATATATATATATATATATATATATATATATATATATATATAAAAGCTAAGAAAGACTACGAAACATCCCTAAAAGATAGTGGATTCCTTAATATTGAGCACTTTATCCCATAAATATAGCACACCTTAAGACGACATTTCTTCATACATACATACTTATATATATATATATATAAACATTTCATATCTATTACTACATATATGTATGAATACGTACATCCTGCACTAGAACAGATGTATTTATATGTTAACGCGTTTACTTTACCGGAGGAAAACTAGTCTTCAAATTGATGAACATATATGATGAACTTTCCTATCGTGAACGATAAATGAGTGTTAGCATTGGATGGTGCCTTTCGTTTTACACTTATGCATGTGAGCAGGGGTATTGTGGAGAAAATCAGGTAAGGGAAATACATATTTGATTCCTATTTTCTTAAGTACGTTACTAGCCAAGCATTGCTGCTGGTGACAAAGCTACACTGACAGATGAAATTTGTTAAAGCTGGATTTTGATGGTGTCTCTGCTTCAGAGCTTGACGAAGCCGATCACGGTACTTCAGTCTACTGTTTTCCGAACAATTTAACTTAATGAAACATGTCTTACGCCACCCTTTTCGGTTTAATGCTTGGGTTTTCCAAGTTTTCAGATCAAATTTGTGACGTTTCAATTCTTTCAGCTAGTCTTTTTAGCGTAATAGACGTTCAGCTGAACGCTTGGAGTTTGGTAGTTCTCCTTACAGCAACCTTTTTGGAAGCCTATCGATTCTCACAACATGACCAGAACACCTAAGTTGTATCTTTGCTAGAATGGTTTCAATCTCTGAGATGCTGTTACATTTCTTCAGTATTGCATTATTTTTGACTCTCTCATAGCATTTTATATGACACATGGCACGAAGACAGAGCATACGATGAACATATATATTTCGATAAAACATAATACTACTTTAATAAAGTTTTATTAAAGACCTTTTAGAGGAATTAGAATATTTCTACATTGTCCTTTAATTAACAAACACTATCTTGATGTAGAAAAATAGATATATAATTCACCAATCTCTCTCTCCCTCTCTCTCTCACACACACAGAGACACACACATATTAAGATATTAATCCAGGAAGAGCTCATTGTAAACTACAGAAAATAATAATAATAATAATAATAATAATAATAATAATAATAATAATAATAATCCAGAAGAATTCATTTCGGTTATAATTTCTTTTGTGAATAACTATAGATTCATCTCTTCAAACCGAAACCTTTTAGATTTCTGTCTAAAGAGATGCATATATAGATATTCACTGAATTAAATTATAACCGATATATATATATATATATAATTAATATTTAGGCATCAGGATTATTTGCTTGGTTGTTTCATTGACTAGTTTTTTACGGCTTATCACCGATTTACAGGTTATTTAAAGCGAGGCTATATATTTAAATTGTAAGAATCTTGAGTTGGCGCGATATTAATGGTTTATTAATATAACTTTTACAAATTAATTCATAACTATGAGAAGAAGATGTAGATTCATATCTTATTCCAAGCGTATTTTCGCATAAATGCATAAAACGGACCCAACGAGAAACAGAAATCGTCTATCCAATTAGCAAATCTGAGTCATTGTCTATTACACCAACAACCACACATCTAAGCATATAGCATCTGGTTGTGTATCTAGGGTCAGGCATCTAGATACTGACTATGCTCGACTTTGCTTAATTTCGCTAATCGTACGGGAACAGGTGTTTCGACGTGATGCGGCCATAAACATTTTAATGTCTTCTAGAATGTTTCTGCTTTTAATAACTTGATGTGAGCCTGAATCTAAAGTTTGATTAGATTCTTCAAAGTTCATTTCACGGCGATAATATGCTGCTATTATTCCTCTATTTGAAATTCGAATTTAAGTTAAAACAAGACTGAATTCAAATTGTGTCGACGGATTGCTGCAAAAGAGAACAATAAAAATAAACTTTAGAATCTATAAATTATATTTAACTACGAAATGTAAATAAGAGAGAAGAGAAAAAGAAAATATGAAGGAGGATTGTTGAAAGGTAAAAGAGAAAATCGTATAATGTCGACCTTAAATTAGAAGCAGATTACGGATAAATAACGCTCAAAAGCTTTCAAGTAAATGTTCATTTTATTTGGAATGTCTTTTCTATATTTCCGTTGCAGACATCCACAGATTGTTAAATGTACATTTTATTTGGAATGTCTTTTTTGTTTCCGTTGCAGAAATTCACAGATTGGTTAAATGTTCATTTTATTTGGAATGTCTTTTCTATATTTCCGTTTCAGACATCCACAGATTTTTAAATGTACATTTTATTTGGAATGTCCTTTTTGTTTCCGTTGCAGAAATTCACAGATTGGATAAATTTCCATTTTATTTGGAATGTATTTTCTATCTTTCCGTTGCATAAATACACAGGTTGGTTAAATGCACATTTTATTTTGTATGTCGTTTCTATATTTACGTTGCAGACATCCAGCAATTGGTTAAATCTACATTCTATTTAGAATGAAATTTTAATCTTTCCTTTGCACGCATCCACAGACTGATTAAATGTGCATTTTATTTGAAATGTCCTTTCTCTGTTTCCGTTCTAGATATTCACAGTATGCTTAAGAGTTCATTTTATTTAGAATGTCCTTTGTATCTTTTCATTGCAGATATTCACAGCCTGGATTGAAAGGCAAGAATATGAGTTTTAACATGGTTCAATTACGCATTTTAAGAATTTGAAAACATGTGAGAAATGTGAGTGTAACAAAACATCATGTAGCAGGATTTTCTCCTCGGCCCTTCGTTTTTTCTACTTTATATTCATGATCTGCCTAAGACTATACTCCGATCCTTAGTGAGTATCTATTCAGATGATTCAAAGCTTTATGGGCGCATCTTCAAATACCTGGAACACCAGAACCTAGCGGCTTATCTCTGCTCTGATGTAGCCATATTGGCACAATTCTTGCAAGACTAGCTTGTAAAAATCCTTCACGGCTAAAATCAAACTAGTAACGTTCCACCTCCATCGAGCAGGCCCTGAACTGAATATCATGACGGAGGGGTCAATGAGGTTCCTTGCATTAAACGTCTATTGGGACAAGCCCGTCTCATCCCTCATGTAGAAATCATATATGCGATCACCTGCTAAAGATACTGGGAAAATGGTTGGTTAATTTTACCGCTGCAGTAAATATATGAATCAGCTTATACTCTCTTTACAAGAGATAGCTAAGACCAGAAATGTCATGTTGCTACTATATCTGATCTGAAGCTGTCTATGCCTCACTTCGCCTCTCTTGGCAGAGATCAAATTCATCTGCGCAGACTTGAGGGTGATGCTACAAAATCTTTCCCTCAGCGAATCGTCGCTATGCTTTTTGACAAGCTACATTCTTTAATCCTAGAAGTCTTGACCTTTATTAATGGTACCCGCCATGCTACTTACCGAAGTATGAATTATCCATATCTCTTTCGGATTAGAATAATAAGAATTAAGTTCCATGCGAACATATTCTACGTAAAACTTGCTGCATTTTAGAACAGACCGACGACCGGATGGTTTCCCATTCACTACAATCGTAACCGAGTATTAGCCGTTATCTTTTCTGCATAAACCCATGAAACTATTTTTTTGCTTTTTTTCTTATATTCATATAACACAACACAGTTGCCTTCTACTTTAGTGGTTTATCCCAGAGAGTGGGAGTTAACACCTTTCAGTGATATGTACATTTCGAGTGAAACTACTGAAATTGAAAATGTCAAAGGCAGTATTCAAATTGCAATACAACAGACTCCAAAATGACCCGAATGTGAAAGATATATATATATGGACAATGTTAAAAGCAGGTATAGAGACAATATGAGAATGAAAATCGAAGTGTGGCTTTATTGATATCAGCAATCGATATAACCATAGAGAAAAAGCAGAAAAAGAAAAGAAAATGGATGACAAATGAAACACTCTGCATGACGAAAAGGAGACAAAACAGTGACCAGTAACGGCACAGAAAATAGAACGCTGTAAAAAAATAATTTGAAATAAATTCATGCGGGCTACAGAGGAATGGCTCAACGAAACGTTTGCTGAAATAGAAAGAATCTATATCACAGATAAAGCAGATGTGCATAAAAAATAAGAACTAGCAGGACAAACGTCATGGTCATCAATGGGATGCATAAACCCCAAGATTGGGACACTGATATTAAAGAAAGAAAGAAATATCTTAGAGATGGAACGAATACATCGGAGAAACTATCCATGACGAAAGAGAACAATTGAAAATACACAGAAATATCGAATGACCAGAAATATTAAAATCTGAAACAAATTCAACACCGACCAACTTCAACAGAAAAAAATTCGGAGGACCTGACGGAATTATAATAGAGATGTAGACAGCCTTGAATGATTTCTGCATTATCAAGATTACAGGTACAATACAGAAAATATACAATAGTGAGATTATACTGGAAGACATCTATTTTCATAAAACTGCCTAAGAAGCTAAGTACAAAAGAATGTGAACTCCATAGGATACTCAACCTAATTAGCCATGAAATAAAGCTTTTAAACCTAATTACAATTCAGGTAGGATATGAAGTTTGGTTGGATCAACGCCGAAAGCTACTGTATTAGGATATTAGTTATTATCCAGTCTTCTCAATTTAGTATTTGGAGTTAAGTTACAATAGAAAAAACTCCCGAAGTAATAAAATACTAAATTTTATTCCTATTTTCTCAATGGAGGACTTGAACTTCTGTTACATAGACCAACACCAATACTTGAAGGAATAGGAACTAGGGTTTATACTTATTCCTTTGTCAACGGCGACAATGTATGTTTTGTTAGGCCCAAGGACGTAATCTATTTGAACTCTTTATTGTCGTTGCTCTTTGATTTTCTATTTCCTATAAACATTTACCAAATCTTTAATCTGAGACCTACGGCGTACAATATTTTACTCCCCCATTTTGGAAAAGACGGATAAAACTTGTACTTTGCAAAATATTCATATGATTTTGAAGCCAAATATCCTTTAAAGATACATGGAACCCCTGTGAAAAAATCGCAATTTGTAAAATGACGTTCAAATCATTAGAAAATTCTTATTCAACGGGGAATACTGTTGCCATATCAACTCGAGATTCTTGACAAGGAGAAATCCAAAGAGGTATCTGTAATATGAACGATCCTGGCCAGACATATAGACTTCAGATATGCTGTGATTTCCCTCTGTCTTTTCTACAAATAATTTCATGGCAACTGTTCTGGCGAGCTTTTATCCCTAGTAGACCGAATAAATGAATTTAAGAGTTCTACTAGATAGGCATCTAGTTCCCACCCTTTTACTGTTGAAATAGCTAAATGCGACCGCCACTTCTACTCCAACAGTTTCTTTTCTCACATTTTTCACCTGTGGAACTACCTTCTGTTTACTTTCTTTGATAACTACAATCTTCCAAAAAGGAAATGCAACATTAATCGTCATTTTCTGTCTTCTTGAATCCCGGTCTTTTTTTCGATCCTCCTTATTCTAAGGCTTCTCATTCACTTTCTCCCGCTGTAAACCAATGTGCACTAGTGCAATATCCACCTTACTTGGGATGGAATGATTTTCTTTAAATATCTTGTATTAGGTTGGTGCAAAAATAATGTCGTTTTCTCACATATGTTACTATGTGAGAAAACGACATTATTTTTGCACCAACCCAATAGATAAAAAATAAAGTCTAAAATGAACATTAACGGATTTCTTTTTCTGTGTTCGTTTTATTCTAACATTGAATTCGAAAGAGATTCATTTGCATATGTTAATGAATTCACTGATTGTAATGATAGACCTGAAGGTATTTAGGGAGACATCTGGTGAGATGTTTCTTTGTCTTTCGTTTTCTGATTCTGAATAGCGGTGTGATTTAAGACAATACGTATATGGCAATGAAGGCTTCAAAAGCTCTAAGTACACTAGTCCCGCGATATTTTACTGATAGGCGGTCTCAGAATAATTATCCCGAGCTCAACTGATAACTGAAAGATAAACAAGCCAATATATACAGGATGCGATGGGTAAATTGTCGCCATTTTATATTTTTTATTTTTTCGCATGCGCTTTGTTTGATTTGGCTTTTGTTCACTGCCCAATATAGAAAGTTTCAGTTGCATAAGGTATGTGTAAAAATGTGCACCATGACGGAATTCATTCCGCCAGAGATTTGGAAACGGCATGCTGTACTACTTGGAATTCACGTGGTAAGCTGCATTACGAATATTTAAGAGGTCTGATCTGACGACAGTGCAGGGCATTCGGAAATAGTTGGATGATATATCCAGTCAACATCATAGTGTTTGGAGGGTTCACTAGAGATGGCGACGTTATTCCTCCATTCAACTTCCCACAGGGCATCAGACTCAACATGGAGGCATACATCCTTCCTTGAGGAGGTAGGGCTGGTCTCGGTCAAGAGGGTGGCTGCTAGAAGACGCTATATCAACAGGACTCTGCACCATGCCCCACAAGCAGGAGAACTCAGTTATGACAGTCAGACAATTTCTGTGACCATATCACCTCTTACATCTGGTCACCTAACTTCCCAGCCTGCAAACACCTTGATTATTATATGTGCGCACATTTGAGCTTGAGACCAACTAAACCCCTTGTAGCACCAAAGACGAACTGAAGGTAAAGATTATGGCAGCATTCACCAACTTAAACAAGAAGACCGTCCAGACGAGTTGCTGGATATTCTGATGTTGTCTGGAGTCCGTGGTTGAAATCAATGGCGATTCTAAATAAATTTACTATTTATTATTTTACGATACTTTTTATGTAATTTTGGTAAATATATTTGTTAAAATGAAATGTCACTGTTATTTTCATACTGCATAATTTAAACGATAATTTATCCATCGCACGCTATATATCATGGTTTTAACTCGCTGTAACTTATTAATTGTTTATTTTTATGTTAATTTATTTTTTTTTATTCGTCAATATGTTTTAAATGTTTTATTATGTAATTTATAAGATCTCTCGGTTTTAACTCGCTGTAATTTATTTATTTTATTCTGTTTATTTATTCGTAAACAGTTTAAACGTTTTATTATATGTATAAGCACTCTCAGCTTAATTCTCTGTAATTTATTTATTAATTTTTAATGGCCGTATTGTCTTATTTCTGTAAATAGTAATTATTAACTGGTGAAATGAAACGTGATGGGAAATGGGTAAAAACGGAAAACATAATTACCTTCTAAGTATCCGATCAAGGGTTGTCCACGAGAAGAAAAAAAAAAGGAAAAAAAAATTACCCGTAAACAGCTTAAATAGAATTTGCACCGTTGTGATTGGCTGTTGGTCAATCTCTAATCAAATGTGTGATAACTGGGTATATTTATAGAAGTCAGTGTCTACGAGCATTTTTTAGAGGGCGTTTCAGAGTCTGGTCAGCTCTGAAGGGGTCGATTTGGTGAGGTCAGTATGATGTTTGAAAGACCCGAAACTGCCCAATGATCCATCTCCAGAACATCACTGACGACGCCCTCTAGCGCTAAAAGAGCGTATATTCAATATATATCTATATCTATATATATATATATCTATATCTATATATATATATATCTATATATATATATATATATATATATATATATATATATATATATATATATATATATATATATATATTAAAAGAAGAAACATACATAGAAGACACATTCAAAAACCTTTAATATCCTTATCACTTTATCTATACCATAAGACAGGCATACAAATTACAAAACCTCAAAAAAGATAACAACATTATCTAGAACAATATCATCAAAGATACAACTTCAAGTGCCGAATCTAGGTGCGTCGTCAGTGTTGTTGCTCCCATGACCATAGAAGTTACGGGTCTAAATAAACAACAGTCTTCTTCGATGGCCGACCCGACCGAATATGATCAGGATTCGGCCCGCACCCAGAACAAATTTGCTATTAGCTTTAGGACGTGCTTTATATAACTTAGCCTAGAAAATGGCAACTAATCAAGACTTCACTTGGGCTATTCGATGTTATAGATCGGGTATGCTTGTTACTGATCTTCCTACATGAGGCCAAGACATGGTGTTTTTGGATGAAGGGAAGAAAACAAACCAATATATACATACATACATACATACATACATATATATATATATATATATATATATATATATATATATATATATATATATATATATTAATAAAAACGATTTATTATATTGGTTCGTCTTGCGACTTACTTTTCTTAATCTTCCTCTCCTTTTAACTTCTTTATTATATCTTATTTGTTTGTTCTTTCTTCTTTTATAACTTTCCTTTTTATTCTTATTTTTTCTTAACTACGCTTAAGAAAACGTATACAATAGTGAGTAAAATGACAGACTATTTACAAAAAAAAAAAAACCTCCGAAAATACGGTATGAATAATTTGGGATATTGATTGAAACTACAAAATTCCGTTTAAAAATTAGAAGAAAAAAGTTATATATAATATTGTCTACCAACACCATAAAATCATCTATACAAAATAACTCATTCCACCTAAACAAAATTCAAATAGTAACAACCACTTACAAAAACATTATGGATAATATCAGAACTAAAAACACCCATAACAATAATTATTCAGAAGTAAACATATAAATAAATTGCCAAAACTGTTCCTCAGAGTACATTGGGGAAAAATGCAGGAATTTAAAAAAACAAAAACAAACTTATGTATGAACACGAAAAGGATATTGTACATAACAATTTATCAAAAACTCTAGACATACACAGAAATAAATTCAACCACCATTTTGAAACCAAAAGAAATGTCACAGTTATTAAACAGGAAATTATTTTACTGAGACTGAAAATTCTCGTGACTGCCGCTTTCGAATCTAATCAAAATATAAATCTACGCCCTGGTTTCTTTCCAAGCTCATATTTCCTGAAATAATTATTACTTTCCAAAGCCAACATATACGACTACAAAAATGTTAAAAAATAAATTACCTCATTTTTTGAACATGTACAGCATAATATGTCCATCTTAAACTATAACAATCGGATCACAATTTAAACAATATTCATTTATTATAAAAATAAAAATGTTATATTCCGTGCTAATAGGAATATATACTTGAAAATCAAGGTGGATAAAATAAGTAAATGTTTATTGTAAAAACCAGTACAATAAGAATAAAGGTAACAGTTATGCACAAGGTCGTCGCAAGTCAATCCAGTAGTGAGTGCTACTATTGGAAGGTTGGTGCTTCTCGCGTGAGTCGTACGTAACATACTTTGTAGTACGATAACTTAGTGATACTTATATGCAGTTACTACCTATAGTGTAGTGATTCATGGGGGTTACGTGTTATTCCATTACATCAAAAACATAATAATTCTTGAATATTACACACTTAGTTTTGCCTTACCAGCCTGTGAACGATGGCACTTCATGTCCTCTACATGTTTCGACTGACCCTTTAACCACCTGATGAACATGTATGAATTTTCTCAAATTTAAAAGCCTTGATACACCCATGACATCCGTGGTCTTGCATATAAACACGTGTAACAAAATAAATACTATATTTGCGTTGATAAAGTCACATAGAAGATGAAACGGTTCCGGCGAAGAATAGTTTTTCCTCTTGTCTTTTTTTCAGTTAATTCCTTTACAGATACACTATTTCTGAAAATATTACACACACACACACGCACACACACATATATGTATGTATATATGTGTGTGTCTGTACGTGTATATATATATATATATATATATATATATATATATATATATATATATATATATATATATAGATAGATAGGTGTATCGAAATATTTTACAAATTTTAGCCATGGGTCCCTCACACCAAAACAGATCTGAAAGTACGCCTGACCATGAAGAACACATTCTACACTCCGTCGAAGACATTCCAGCTATCAGTACACTTCAAGTGACCCTAGCATGTCTCATGTCACATAGTACTACCTAGAGAGTACGTCAAATGTAGTTCTCTACCCGTATCATTTCCAACGTGTGCAGGATATGTCATCCTCTGATCACTCACAACGGGAGAACTCTTGCCGATGGTTTATTTCCCAAACTGCCGATCTGTTTTTTGTCTCTTCAGTTTGTTTACGGATAAGGCAATATTTGTAAGAGATGTACTAACAAATTTACGAAAACAACATTTGAATCCCCATTGTACAATAGAGGATAGACACCAGTGCCCGTTTACGATTAATGCGTGGGCATGAATTCTAGAATCTGGTAGGTCCATATGTTCACCCATCACGTCTTAAAGGAGCTGGCTACAGGGACGTTATTTAGAACAGTGGTTCATGCATGAGAGGCCTCCAGGACATTTAGTCACATTGTTCGCGATGCACTGGCCGACATCTAGCATGAAAGATGAATAAGTAGGGAAAGAAGTTCTCCAACCTCAATCCTTTTAATTTTATCTTTGGGGCCAACTAAACCAATTGTTTATGAAGCAGATATTAATAAAGCGGATATGCTTCGTCATGAGGACCTGCGAAACTATTCGACACATTGTGAGAGTATTTGAAAGGGTCTGTCAGTCAATGATCTATGGCTGTCAGTTCTTCTTCTGTTAATTCCCCTCTTCAATTTCTCCTCCGCCTTAACCAGGTATTGAACTCACACTCTTTGGGTCCTGTCACTGGATCTAACTAACGCCTTTATCCATTGTGCCATGTGTTGCTGAGGACATCTGGGTATGAATTTCTGGATATTATAAACCTAATATCTTCAGCAATATTTTTTACCAGTGATCATATTGCAATTTTTACTGTTATCATTTATGTTTTTACCAGAGCTCATGTTGGAATTTTCGTTGTTATTATCGCTTTTCACTGGCACTCCTTTTTACTGGTTCCCATATTGTATTCATTTCTATGTTTGGTCGGCTCAGTAGATTATTGTGGCCAAGCATATGTTGGCATCCTATCTCCCCTTTATATTTTTTTCTGCAGCTACACCGGATGGCGCAAACACAGTCTTTAGTCATGTTCTCCTCAATGTGGAGGTGTGGGGTCTTACTTGGGAGAGATATCTGCGAAGTGTCGTCCAGGTTGTGAAGGTTGCCCGGATGTTGTATGGACCGCAGATCCTTTGTATTTTCTCTGATAACCCCTTCAAATGAGACAGGCAGACAGTTTTCTGTGTGTTGTTGTCCTTCTCTTGTACCCGCCTATCCCATCTTATTGAGGCTGCTGATAACTGACATCCATTAGACATGGCACGTGGTACTAGACCAGTCTGCCCCAGTGAGCGAAATATAGGGTTCCGTTCGACATTCCAACCAACTGAAGAAGTCCGGATGGTACAACGGCGGAAACGTTGTAAAAATATGGCAACAAAGATGAGGACAATAGTCTGAATAATGTAAATAATGTACATAATACTTCATCTTTGAAATATAGACAGATACGTTTTTCTTTCGTATAATCGATTTACTGCTCGGTGCTTCATAGTTTTTTCTCTTTCAGTCGGGGAATTTCATTTGAAATTAATCATAAGTGTTTGTACCATTATACATTAACAAATGTTTACAACAAAAATGATTGCTTCTTATATATAACGTTCTATTATCAGAACACATCGTGAAAGGTTCTAAATGCCAATGATCTGATTAAAATATAGCGAGTAGGAAGAAACAATATGTAGCAGTTACTAAAACTCTTTGTTTATCCTTTTTGCTGATGTAATATCTTAAAAATCAGCAGAAATATGATTTATAAAAATAAAGGTAATAGCAAGTGAAACATTGCTAACAAAAAGCAAAAAAAAAATGTCATCGATTCTAGTGACTATCTTTAGCTGTAGCGATCAGTTCATTGTAAACCATTTTCCGGTTAAGTGTAAAGACCTACAACTATAACTGACTTTGATATAGTTAAACAGTTCTTTTTAATGAGATTTCTCTGCCAAACTCTGTGCAGTAAAAAAAAAAAAAGTAAAAATAAAAATGTCTTAAAGTTACGAAAAACAACTAAATTTAAATGCCGCGACTGGAAGAAAATGTAGTTAATAAAATACAAATATAAATCACCTCAAATGAAGTAGAAATCTTAATTTTAAACAAAAAAAAAATAATAATAAGCTCAATAGAAAACTTGTTTTAATTAGTTTCTCGAATAATGGTTTGCCTTTGTTTGCCACACCACGTGCAGCAATTCATTTTATTGTGGCGTAAGGCAGAAGATGGATGGGTTGATTGTTTTGAAATTGGAAAATGGACACACAACAAGTAAAGAAAACATGTGGGAAGAATCGTATTTTCTGTGAAGCAGGAAAAATAATGTTTTTTTTTTAAATATTGTTGTAAAAAAGAATTCAAAGAATCTATTAATTTCCATCAGCTGACATTTTAAAAAAAATAGGAAAAGTGTGATGTGGAAAAGAGAAGACTGAAGATGGGCACTTCATTCTTCTAGTGCAGTTGTGTGTAAAATATTCTTTTTGATTTTCTTATATTTATGAAAATGACGATGGGACAATGATTACAACGGAGATGTGAAAGCTTCTTAATAAAAAAATGAAAAGCAATAACTTGTAAAAACACAACCCAAAGCCCTAAGAAGTAAAATTAACCCTGCGTTAGACACCTCAGATTTCCGAAAATGGATACGCCCCAGTCGTATACCTCCCACGACAATTAAGCTACAACTGCACCACACCGCGTGCTACATACATGCACAGAAGAATAGCGACAGAAAGAAAAAGAAGCAAGTTGTCAACAAGGAATTACCACCAAAACATGTTGGCAAAAAAGGTTCTTTGTAGAAAAATTAATATTTTAATAGTTTCAGTCGTACTGATCTGTCGTCCTGGGTTTGACGATAAACTACATCCGTCAGCAGGGCCTCTGATCGGGAGAGTGGATTTTGTAAGGAATGTGTAACCATATCTTAATTGCTGTTGTTCACATGTCACCCTGTTAGGGTCCCAGCTATGGGCAGAGAGTGAACCCCCCCAAAAAATCAACAGTACTTTTTTTTTATAAAATGACCAACAATAGATTTTATGATCTACAAAATATATATTAAATAAAACATACATTTAAGCTGAAAGTCCAAAATTATGTACAGAATATCTGTAGTTTAAAGGATAAAATTACGTATAAAATATTTAGATTTCGGCTTTAAATAACCCTTAGAGGTTGACATCCTGGTAAACAAAATCAACTAACAAAAAATCCATATTTATAGTAAAATTACCAAAAATACATTTAACCTATAGTTGAAGGTATACATTTGCGTTCAAAATGTATTTAGTTGAAGCCATAAAATTGTGTTCAAAATGTTTCTATTTAGGCATTAAATAACACCTAGAGTTTGACATAAAACAAACCAACTTACTGATCTGTGGTTCAATAGCCCAGTATGAATAATTTAAATCCCTTACAGAGGAGACAAGTCCTCCCAATTTTAGGATCACGGTTTTCTTTTTTGTGTGTATGGGATTTGTTTTTTTTTTTTGTGTGTGTGCCTCAAGAAATCAATTAGTAATGTGTATAATTGTTGGGTAACAAAACACCCTGTAACTAACTCAGGCTTTATAAGGTGACAGCCAATAAAATGACCTCGACCATTTCGTTTTGAAGGAAATGAACAATACGTGTAGTTTAAACACATTAAACATGGGTAAAAAGCATGTACTTACCAACAACTACCAAATAAGCAATCTGGCGAGGGAGTTAATACGTGGGGCCTTAAGTTTTGAATCCTTACCTTCCCAATGTACCAGTTGTGGAACAGTTAGAAATATGACTCAAAACAACGTAATATCATTCCTGGATTCCTATCACATTGCTTTTACAAATTCCCCACTATCTGCTTGGTACTCCAAAATGAACTCCCACTGACTGGGGAATTTATATAAACATTTTATTTCCCCCCAACTACAACACTTTTGTCCATGTCTATAAAAACATTCAACTTATTCACACAGTTTCTCTGATGTTGACCAGGTAAGCAAAATGTCTCCACTGTTCATTCGTTCAAACCACAGTATGGTAAAAAAAAAGCTAGTGCAAAATAAATGGGATTGTTTTTGTTAAAAAAAAAATTAAATGGGAGAAGGAAGAAATATATGTATTTGAAGAATAGCTGTCTGTTTTATCACTATTATTCTCGCGTCCTGGAAATGACGATGAACTACACCCGCGTGCTGGGTATGACGATAAACTACATCCGCGTCCTGGGTATGACGATAAACTATATCAGCGTCCTGGGTATGACGATAAACTACATCCGCGTCCTGGGTACGACGATAAACTATATCCGCGTCCTGGGTATGACGATAAACTACGCTAACTGCAAGGCCTCTGATAATACGTTTTTGAAAAAATAATGTTGCCATTTATACGTTTTTGAAAAAATATTACCAGCTATACGTATATTTTTTTGAAAGAATAGTGTTACTGGCTATACTTTGTTGAAAAATAATATTATCAGCTATACGTTTTTGAAAAAATAATATTACCAGCTATACATCTTTGAGGAAAAAATATTAACAGAAATAGATTTTTGACAAAACAAAAATATTACCAAGAAAAAAAGAAGAAAAAAAAGTTGTCGGCATTAAAGGATCCATTGAGGGTGATGTGCCGTGAAACAGAACAAACCATTATTATTATCTTTTATATTTATTTCATAACATAACTACCCGGAATGTAACATAATTCCTGATTTCATAGAAATATGTTGTTTAATTAGAACGAAACACGTGCAGTTGATATTTACTGTGGTGACTTTGACTCGTTGACACATGGAGGGGAAGCGATAAGGAAGGAATGCTTTACTAATAAGCAACAACATTAGGATTGCTAATGATTCCAAAATAGTGAGACGATCCCAGAGCGCCGGTCGATTGTCGAAAATAATCACTGAACAGATTGACCGCAAATTCAAAATGAAGCCGATAATTGTCGAGAGGAAAGGAGATGATTCAATGAATTCACCCTCCCACCCCCCAAAAAAAAAACTGACACTCTCTCCATCACAGTTCATTTTCATCCCTGTATCCAGTCACTGAGACGCCTAAAAAGACGTAATTTCCGGCCATTTCAATGCATGACAATGATATATATATATATATATATATATATATATATATATATATATATATATATATATATATATTATAAACAGAAAATATACTTAAATATTTGTATCTATAAAAAGAATGTATAAACATAAAAATGTCTTAAAAATAATTGTCGGACTTTGTCCATTTCGTAATGTGTGACGTCATTTTTTACATTTGATACGTCATGAGCAGATATGAATGTACGTGAGAGATTCATAGAAGATTGAAGTTCAAATACAGTAAATTCGACCTTGCTAACCGAATGCGCCTCTGTGGCCAAATCGGTAAAGGCACGTCAAGCCAAATGACGGTTCCGTAGAGGATACAGGTTTGAATCCTGTCGGAGGATGAATATTTTCTGCGAAAATTTTTCGGACATTCAGGCCGGTAAATGTTGTTTAATACTGTTTATTATAAACAGAGCATTTACTTAAATATTTGTATGTATAAAAAATGACTTTTATATATATATATATGAGCCTATGTGTGTCAATCATTGCACCCTATATGCAGTGGGGGTGAACAAATAGCCGTACACATACAAATTTTTAATTAATCGTGCATCCAACTAATAAAAAATATATACTTTTCATATTTAACGGTACACAGATGCATAATAACTACCTCTGCATAGAAAACAGAAAGAAAAATTTGATTTAACAGAAATACATTCCATTTATACATTTTAACGTAAACGTACAATGCAAATTTCATATTTAAAAATTTTGAAATTGCTTTAAGACTCGAGATTATATTCCAGTGGAATGTTCTAGAATGTTCCAATAATGTTATCTATAGTTATTTTTGCCTAAAAATAGAAACAGAATATTCTGTAATTGATATTCGTGCAAGAAGGTTATCATCATGGCAAGAGGTAAAGAACAGACAAATTCGCACAAGGAACTGATTGTGATGTTGTAGAAATCAGGTAAAAGTTACGGGAAAATCTCAGACAGCTCGAATATTCCATATACTATCATTGGTCTATTCATTACAAGGTATGAAATATCAAAACTTTGGAAAACCAAAGAAGAGCAGGTGCTCCACGGAAGATTTTTTTCAAGATCTTCAAAGAAAATAATGCGTTAGGTTAAACAAAATCCAATAGTTACTCGTCAAGAATTTCAGGGTTACATTATTTCATCAGGAATCTGTCTCACTAAACGGACAATAACCAAAAAATTCATAGGAACAATCTAAAGTCAGTCTCCCTTCGGAAAACTCTACTGATATTGAAAAGACATAGAGATGCCAGGTTGAAATTCGTTCTTGAACATAGGCCTGAGGAAAAATCGTATTGGGAATGAGTATTATGGACAGACGAAACCAAATGTTAGTTGTTTGGACATAATTCTAGCAATCCTGTATGGAAGAATGATGGCTATGCCTTCAAGAAAATGAACACAGTTCCAGCAGTGAAATTTGGTGATGGCAGGATATGCTATAGGATGTTGTTTTTTCTGCAAAAGGTACTGGCAGTGTATCAATAATAAATGGTAGAATGAATGACGTAGCATATCAAATTATTTTGGAACA
>OZ010583.1:107615174-107662674 GCA_963932145.1 Acanthosepion lycidas | reverse complement strand
TTAGCTTACCTTGAGGAAAACCTCTATAAAAAGCGTGACAATATTTGGCTTGCTGCTAAAAAAAAAAAGAAAAAAAATTTAGGTGATAAGAAGCCATCACGAAAAGGACACTAAGCGGTGTTATTTTTCTGACAAGGAAGAGTGGTAAGATTTTTATGTCCATTGTCGAGAAAGGAAGATACTGGATTTAATCTGATTTATGTTACGAGGCGGGTGAAAATTCCAGGTTGGTCAAAAAACCTCAGAGACAGAATTCTAAATAGATAAAAATTAACTGTGTCGCAGAATTACAAAAACAAAAGTGTCCGCTGACCACCATGTAGAAAAGGTTAAGCTTTTGTCTATATGTAGAAATCATTGAGAGGAGCATCTGTTTATCGTCAGACTGGCTAGGATAGCGAAACTATTTTATCGGATCAGTAATTGGCACCAAGAATGCAAATACGTTCACATGACCACCCACTTGATGCTGGTGAAAATCTCGTTGACGAAAAGCTAATTGACCAATTCCAGGTAATACGGTTGAAATATAAAGAGTCTAGAGGGTGAGGTCTCCTCGAAGAGAAGAAGGAAAAGGACCACCCACTTGATGCTGGCGAAAATCTCGTTGACGAATTCCATATGAAATCCGGCTATAATAGCGAAACTGTTTTATCGGATCAGTGGTTGGCGCCAGGAGTGCAGGTACGTCTGTGTGGCCACCCGCTTGGTGATGGTGAAAAGCTAATTGACGAATTCCAGGTAATACGGTTAAAAGAGAAAGAGTCTAGGGGGTGAGGTCTCCTCGAAGAAAAGAATGAAAAGGAAAAGTGAAATAAAAGGATAACATTTTTTTTTTTTAGCAAGATTTTTTAAAAACCGAGGCGAGTTTGGCCACACCCAGGCCGCTGAGCGCCTTTTGGCTGAATGATAACAGGAGTATTGGGCGAAGGGATAGGTGTGAGATGCCACTGTGAGAGAGGGGAAACCGGTTGACACACTCTGAGGGCATGGTGAGATACCAATATGAGAACAGAAGGAGGTGGGAAGACGAAAGACTTCCAAAAATGGAAAATAATAAAATTTTCCTGACAGAAACCAAAGAAGTGGATTGTGGGTTGAGAATTATCAAGGAACCTCAAACCCTGACAAGCCCACCCCGGATTTGGTCGGCGTCCATATAAGCAAAGTCGCAGCGAGCGAAAATCAGTTGCAGTTGGAGTTGGGGTTGGAGACAGAGAGGCAAGCAGTTGCAGTGAGCTGAGAGCTCTGAAAACCCGCCTCGCAGAAGCTGACCAAGATTCACGCAAATTCCGAACTCAACTTCTAGCCAAGAACAATTTATTTTTGAAGAACGACTTAGACTCACACCACCAAAACAAGTTTTACGAATATCACCTGAAGATACACCAAGAACCAGTTTCTTAAAGAACAAACAACTTAAGATGTTAAGACTCGCCTAACAAACACAAAGTGTCACGAATCCATATAGCGGGTTTGGGAGAAAGACGCAGTCCTGTATTCAGCAACCAGTTATAAAATATTGTTATCTTTTTTTTAGCACATTTGAACTTTTCGAGTTATTATTTTATTTTCTTTTATATATACTTGTGCGATATCACCCTTGTTCGAACTTGACTTGCATTACGGCCCAGCGACTGATTGATTTCTTCTGCCTAAGATCAATTCACAACGTGGGTAGGTTAGACTGGAAATCAAAACAGTTACTTCAGTAACCATACGTTGGAAGCGAGCTGGGAACGACAAGGCTGATACCGAATCTAACCAGATTCCCATCCGAATCACCAAAAGGTTAGAACGTCACATTTGGTGCCGCGACCAATACCAAGCCAGTTGGTCGTCACAGGACAGGATAGCACGACGGACGCAGCTAGGTAGACGTCACATTTGGCGCAGCGACACCGGGGGGACGTCACAAAAGTTAGAACAAATATATGGGGAAAATATAAATACCCACTTCACTAAATCCTGGAAACGATACTTAGATGATTGCTACATTTTCTGGAAATCCTTATGGGGTGATATTAACCAATTCCATACACTACATGAAAACTTACAGCCAAAAATCAAATTCACTCAAGAATATAATTTTAACGAATTACCCTTTTTAGATATAATCATTAGAAATAAAAACAACCATATAATCACAAATAGCTAGAAAAAAACCTACAGACACTCAACAATATCTTCCAAAAGATGCCTGAAATCGATCCCCTATTCTCTAGCACGTAGAGTTTGTACTATAGTGACTAACAAACACCTCCGAAAAACCCGCCTAGAAAAACTACATAAAATTCTAAAAAAAACGAGGCTATCCCACAACACTAATAAACAAAAATTTTGAACTAGCAAAAAATTATTTTAGACGAACTACGAAATCCAAAATAACGTAACGTCAAACAAACTCCAGCATATGTTTGAACATACAGCAATCCAGAACTATTTACAGAAATTACAAAAAATCTAGACTTACTTAGCAAGAATGACAAACTGAAAAAAATACAAAAACAACCAAAATAATTAAAATCAAGCGCCAATCTATAAACCTGAAACACATACTAGCCTCATCCAAATTTAACCAACACACAATACAGGGAGTCACTAAATACAACAAAAAATGTAGGGTTTGTGACATCATTATAGAAGGAAACTCCTACACTTTTGAAAATCCCAAAACGACATTCATAATAAATAAAATTTTAAACTGCAACTTCAAAAATGTGATTTATGCACTCAAATGCACAAAATACAAAAAATCATATATAGGTATCAGCCAAAGACTAAACAACAGGGTCTCTCTACACAAAAGTAACAAAATTACCAGACAACAGAAAACTCTTTGCATCATAACACATCCATAAATGTAACGAGGGTGAATTAACAAATATGCCAATATACCAAACAGACAATTATTCTTACCTACAAATTCAAGAAAAAAAAAAATTTCATAAACAAATTTAAACCAGCACTAAACAGATCATAACCCCACACGCAAAAGCACACAACATGCACACATAATGGCCAAATACAGTGGTCGAACCACTCGCATCCATGCACACACACTCACACGCGGTTATATGTGGAACACGAATATGTATAGACATATTGGCAAAAAAATAGACTGCACACAGACACAGGCGCAAACCCTACACAACATAGGAAGTGTGTGTGTGTAGGTATGTATATATAGATGTATGTGTGTATGTATGTGTGTACTAAGACAGTATGTGTGTATAGAGAGGGAGTGCGTATGTACATGCACACACTGGTATATATATGCACATATTGACAAAAACAAAACTGCTCACGGGCACACACGCGAACCCTACACAACATAGGAAGTATGTGTATGTGTATGTGTACATATGTGTATACTAATTCCTTATAATAAAACAGTATGTATATATGAAGAGGGAATATACGTATGTGTACGCATGCTGACAAAAATACAAAAAATGAAAATAGATCTAAGAACACATAGGGGTCATTAAACGATAAGAATATAGATATGTTTCTTACCCTTTCTCGGACTAGTCTTAATTGTTTTATTACCCTGCACGCAGAATTCTTTCACTGTAACGCACAAGAAGGAGAATGTCTAATATCGAGAATATTTAACATCGAAAAACATAAGAAAAATTAATTCGTTTTAATAATATGTGGAAATGTTTACTCTTTGCCTGATGAAGGTCGCGAGACCCGAAACCCGTATAGCAAAATTATGGAAAATAATGCATAATATATTTTTAAAAAAAAATCCAAATTACAACCAAAAAGGTTGGCGGTTTCTCCTTTTATCATACACACTTTTCTCTCGTTTGAACTACTATAATCTCTTCCCTTTATATATATATATATATATATATATTGCGTATTATAAAACGTAGATTGTGTGTGTGTGTTTGTGTCTGTTCATTTATATACAGGATCGTATTCCCTACATGTTTTAACCGATTTCAACAAAACTTCACAGGACTACGTAAAATTACCTGGTGGTAGTTCTGAGAGCGCCAAAAATTGGAAAAAACACAATTGTTTTTGCACGAAATCAATTTGAAAGCACGGTTAAGGGTATCGCACCAGGCCAGAAGTTACTGCCGGCTACTCAAACGTCCGAATGCCGTTAACTTACGGTGACTCAGCATTTTTTTTTCAGAGAACGATACACAAAAGTAAAACAAATGAAACCTAAACATACACAAGTCCTCCTGACTAAAAATAATAACCGGAAACTACTTTAAATACACATGGTGTCCAAATGAAACCCATGTGTACAGTCAAAATGCGGAAGTTAATTTTTATTCTTCAGCTAAAAGATATTGCCAACCGGCTACGATGCTACCCGACATTTCTTGGCTCCGGAGTAGATCGACGTTCTCCCCCTCCTTGGAGAGGTGTACGCGCTTTATTTATCATGTCTGAGTTGGGACTCTGTCCTTGGACAGTGTGCGCTCAGGGGCTTCTCTGTCTAAGGGAGTAGGGGTAACTGAGAAAATAATACTGAAGAGGTGCC
Organism: Acanthosepion lycidas; assembly: GCA_963932145.1. Lineage (NCBI taxonomy): Eukaryota > Metazoa > Mollusca > Cephalopoda > Sepiida > Sepiidae > Acanthosepion > Acanthosepion lycidas. The sequence continues at coordinate 107,658,161 of OZ010583.1, read as the reverse complement.
CAGCCCTGGGGAACAGCTGCCCGAGGCCGCGCCCTCCCATTGCACAAGAGGGGGAGATCGGTGCTCGCACTGAGGCCAGCGCAACTGACGTTTGCGTGGGCTGAGGGGAATTTTTGTCCCTGCCCGAGTGTACGCGCTCTGGTCTCTATATTAATCCGACCTTTTATCACATCTCGTTCTTGTGGGGGGAATGAGTAAATACCAGTGCGAAGTGCCCCCTCCTCTCACCTTCACCTTCACCTGGCTGACCCTCGTGGAAAATAAACCGCCACATCTCAAGTGTTAATAAAAGCAAAGGATGTCAGATTTATAAAGATTTCCTATTTGTCCCTTATCCTGTCATTCTCTTGCATTCCTATCTATGTTTGATCTTAATTTACACACACACACAGATATATATATATATATATATATATATATATATATATATATATATATATATATATATATATATATATATAAACAGATGCAAACTATGCCTGGAAGAAAAAAATAAAATAATTAAGTACAAAAATACAAGCCATTTATTGAACCAGAGAAATGAAATTATACTTAAATGTCATGATAAAAATAAGTTTATATAGTCTTAAAAAGACATTTATTTGGCATGAAACACTGAAAAATATATATTAGGTTTGTAACTATGTAAGTTTATATATATGTATGTATATATGTATGTGTGTATTGTATATGTGTACATCTGTCTATTACTTTTATTACTATTATTATTACTTTAAATATATTATATATATATATTTTTATTACTATTAAAAGATAATGATGTTTAAATGAATAACAACATAGATTGCATTTCTCTGATTTTTATTACTGGTTGCGCAGTTAAAGTTTTATCCATAAAATTTTCCCCTACCTTCCCTTTCTGCAATATTCTCAAAAAAATCTCAAGTAGGATCTGTAATGTAATCGGTACTGAATTAGCTTTTTGACTTCAACCACTTTCTCACAGACGTGATGTGGCTTCCCTCTGTCTTTTCTACAAATATTTTCATGGCTACTGCACTGATGAGCATTTTTCCTTGGTGCCCTGACTACATGAATTTAAGTGTACTACTAGATTGGCATCTAAGTCCCAACGTTTTACTGTTGAAATAGTTAAATGTAACCGCCCTTCTAAGTTTCTTTCCTAGCACTTCTCCATATTGGAACTCCATTCCTCTCACTTGCTTCCCTGATAACTACAATCATCAAAAACCTAAATGCAACAACAGTCACCATGTTTTGTTTCGTTGGTACCTGTTCTTTTTTCCTTTCTTCAATCCCCCCTACACCCACTCTTTTCTCTCATTTTCACTCTCCATAACACGCTGTGTGATAATGGCACTTCTGACTTGCTTGGGGTGAAATGCTTACCCCACCAAAAAAAAAAAAAACATTGAATATAAAATAATTAGGGTACTGACAAAAGCATCTAATAGAATAATTAGGGAACTGAAAATAGTATCTACCACAAAGGTAAAGCTCTCCCTACCAACAGCTAAAATAATAAAAAAGTGGTCAATACAATATATATATATATATATATATATATATATATATATATATATATATAAGGCACGATGTATGTGTGTGTGAAACGAATGCACGGCCGCAATTTTCGACGTATTTGCACCAACAAAATTTACATGTTAGCGGGAAGGCTAGGACTGACTTTGCATTTCCCAACTCCCGTTGATAGTGGAAATAATGGATTTTTTTCATGCTTCTACGGCAATTTTCATGTAGTTTGCGGCCATTTTCTACTGGTCAGAGTGAGAGTCTATAGCTGGCTGCCACGAATAGATAGGAAGATTCCATTGGTCAGCGTGAGAGCCAACAGCTGACTGACACGAATGTTAACTAGCATGCTAACATGCAAAAAAAATCGATAGCTGCATTCGTCACGAGTGGGAAAAATTTAAATCTGCATGGCACTTTACTCCAATTAGCGCATTCACTTGCTTAAACTCAACGTTGATTCTGATTCCTCAGAATTGGGTTGGGTATGAAAATGTATTTGTTGTTAAAATTCTTTTTTCATTCGGTTTTTCCCGTTACGAGTCCGTTTTTAAAGCTGTTTTGTGTTCATTTTGTTTAGTTCTTTTTTCGTAACAGACTTAATGTTTAGTATAGAGCTTAGGAAACATTCGCAGTGCGAGATAGGCAAGAATTAAGGCATGTAGCAGCATCAGCACGGCAAAGGGCACTCCTTTAAAGGCAAGGAGGGGCAAAAAATGTTAAGTCAAGTGATAGCGATTGCTGTATGAATCGTACGATTTTTTAATCAAGCACGGGCAACGCCGGGCCATGCTACTAGTATATATATATATATATATATATATATATATATAAGTTGAAGACAAAATACAGATCAAATCAGATATCGATAAGAATCCAAAAATATGAAAAAAATACAGGACAATTAGGAATCTTATTCTAACATGTTTCACCTGTAATAAAGCTTCGTTGGAGATCGATATAGAAATGAAAAATGCCATGAAAGGATTGGTATGTTAGGATTTCTACGTAGTTCTCACTGGTCAGTCATGTCTCACGTCTATAAACGCAATAGGAAATATATATAAATATGTGTAAGAATTATTTTGTATATTAAAATGTAAGATTTTACATGTAAAGAAAGGCTTATTTGTCTAGATGTATGCTGTTAATTCATGTAAGTGTATAAATGTGTGTGTAAAAAATGTCAACAGCGCTCATCCTCATGTATTTCCGTGAAATGTAGCGAAATGTTTCAATAATTTTGTATTTGGTTCCCTTAAAACTTTACATCAAATCACCATCTTTCTACAGATCCATTATTCATGAATTTAATGTCTATCTCATACATAAATTAATGAAAATTTACAAATCCTTTTCAGATATACGCATGAGAAATGTTTTAATGTTACCTCCAACCAAAACATGATTATTACAATATCTTGATGAGTTTCACCGACCCACACAGACGAGACGACAACAGGCATTCCACCACACTTATACACGTACAGGAGAATATAAAATTTCATCCAAATACAAAATTATTGCATTCTGTCTATTCTTAATAAAGGTGAAATATTTCAGATTGAGATTCGTTTCCTACTTGTTCTCTATTTTATCACACACACACACACATATACATATATATATATATATATATATATATATATATATATATATATATATTACCTCAACCAGTATTATTTAGTCCCTTTGCTTTTCTTATTTCTATTCTCAGTCTATTATGAAGCCTTAATAAAGGTGAAACATTAGATTGAGATTCGTTTCTATTTTATTTTATCATATATATATATATATTATATATATATATATATATATATTATTCATATATATATATATATATATATATATATATATATATATATATATATATATATTACTGCAACCAGTATTATTTTTCCACTTTGCTTTTCTTATTTCTCTTCTCGATCTATGACGTAACCTTAATAAAGTTAAAACATGTTAGATTGCGATTCGTTTCCTACTTGATCCCTATTCTATTTTATCATATATACATACATACATATATATATATATATATATATATATATATATATATATATATATATATATATATTACCTCAACCAGTATTATTTTGTCTCTTTGCTTTTCTTATTTCTATTCTCAGTCTATGACAAAGCCTTAATAAAGGTGAAACATATTAGATTAAGATTCGTTTCCTACTTGTTCCCTATTTTATTTTATCATATATATATATATATATATATATATATATATATATATATTACTTCAACTATTATTATTTTGTAAATTTCCTATTTGAAAATGAAGCCCCATTTTTATTTATTGAACAATGTGTATTATATTTATCGGGCTGTGAGTAATCTTAGTGAAAACTGTGATGTCTATTGAAACTGCTTCTTGCTTTATAGTGGAAAACTTGCTTACCTTAACATCGCACTATGGATGGCTATATTTTCCCATTTTAATAAGAGCACATCTTCACCAAGATTATTTTTATCGAAAGCTCATCACTGCCCAGTTTCATTTCCGAAACAAAGTATTTTCTTAAGAACTAATGGATTTATTTTAATTCAACTTTTATTTTACTTCAGACGTTATTATTCCGAATAGTTCGAACTTGAAATAGCCTTCTCATTTTTATTTTTAATGTGTATTTTTATGTTTACAGTAAGACTCTATAAATTCCGGCGATAGATTATTTTAATAAACATTTTTTGTATAGCTTTTTAATCTGTGATATGTTTATGTGGAAATTTACCTGAAAAGAGAAAAGTTTTTAAGAACATTTATTACAATATTTCTCAAGAATGAATTTGCATAATTTGCATAATTGCTAATATTTGATTTTTAAATTTTGTTATTTGAATAATGGGCGTTATCCTATGTGCAGTTATTTGATCATGAAGAAAACGGTCAAAAGCAAGTTCGATCTTGACAAATTTCTTCTCATTATTTCCAAGACTAAACGGCAAATATATGCGTAAAAATATGTCATATCAAAGAATTACATTAAATGCATATTGCGAATTGCTTCGCTTGCAGGTCTAAAAACATGGAAATCAATAAAATGAATGAAACCAAAGGAAAATGTCTACATCGTCAGGAGCGTGATGCAAAGCTTTTTTTCCGGAAATAAATTAGTTTTCTGATATGTTTCTTATCTGTTTTTGTTTCTTGTTTGTGTTTTTTGATACAAGGGATTAACACACATAGAAATATTTTCTGTACATACATCATTCGAATCTTTGAGCGTCATAAGAATTGAAGAAGCGGCATTTTAGACTTCTTAAATTTTTACCGTCACAAACAGTTTTATAGTTGTATAACTCTGCTACGAATTTTTGATTAGAAAATTCGATGGCGTGCGGTTCTGAAGTGCATCAAGCAGTGACTAAAGGGAGAAAAAATCTAGCTGAAATCTTATTCAGCTGTATGTCAAACTCTCTGCATTCTGGCAGAGAGGAACCCATACGAGGCTATGCCAAAGAGTAAAGTCTCGTCTGGGGTGGTAGACAGCTACCCGATCCCGTTTTTTACGGGTTATACGGGGGATTTTCCCCCGAGGCTACGGGCTCGGATACCCCACGTTATATTCGGCCTTGTACCACATCTGACCACGTGGGGCGGATAGCAAATATCCTAAAGGGAGAAACATTTTAAAATTAATGAAGTTCGTAGTAATAAAATAACTACTCTCAACTTCTCTCGCATTGTATGTAGATATGTCACGTTGAAGTTACTCTCCGTAATACCCGGATGTTGGAGGGAGGATAGAGACAGGTTAGGAGTGCTTTTCAAGTTGAGCTGTTAACTCATGTGCTACATGAATTAAATGCCTTAGAAAAAAAACGAAATGAGTTAAGAATGAACGGGTCCTAAAATGTTAAGTATTTGCCGATAGAATGAGTCAGATATAACCTGAAACTAATTTAGTTCTCCTGGCCGCTCTGTAATAGTTTATTAAATAAGAATAATGCTATGTCTTCATTGCACTGAATGAAGATAACCCAATCAAGAATAAGTATGCCACTTGGAGTCGACATAATCTGGCCGAATTATAGGTGGTATATCTATATCTAGCAACTGCCGCACGCAGTCACATGTGGCACAGGGCCGAATTTAATGTGGGGTTCCCGAGCCCGTAGCCTAGGCCAAAAAATCCCCGTAGACTACGCATAAACGGGATCGGGTCAGTCTACCTCACCGAACGAGACGCTGCCCTTCGGCCCTTCGGCCTAGCCTCCTTCGGCCTAGCCTCCTTCGGCCCTTCAACATAGCCTCCTTCAGCATAGCCTCCTTCGGGATAGCCTCCTTCGGCAGAGAGGAAGCCGGAGGAGGCTATGCCGAAAGGCTATGTCGAAAGAAACCCGGAGGAGGCTATGCCGAAGGCTATTCGAGCAGAACTGAAAAAGATTTCACCTAGAGTATCTAGCAACTGCCCCACACAGTCACATGTGGCATAGGCCGAATTTAATGCGCGGTTCCCGAGTCCGTAGGCTCGGCCAAAAAATCCCAATAGACCCTACATAAACGGGATCAGGTCGGTCTAGCTCACCGAACTAAACTCTGCCCTTCCGCAGAGTTTCGTTCGGGTACCTCTCTCTCCAAAGGCAAATGTTCGAGCAGCATAGCTGAAAAAGATTTCAGAGTATCTAGCAACGGCCCCACGCAGTCATACGTGGTACAAGGCTGAAAGCAGATAAGGTCCCTAACTCTTTACTTGTTTACACTTTCTACTGACGATTCTCGACGTCAGTCTATGTATTTGGACGAGTTTAAGCCCTCCTCTGGAGAGTTGTGTTCATCTCCACAACAATTAAGTCTTCTATTTCAATTTGATGTATTAACATTAACAGAACGGTTCACTCATAGATTCTTTACAAATTCTACTCTTGAATCATCTGGAGTTTCTTTTTGTGACTTTCCACTTAGAAATGAGTCTCCACTGTAAATATATGTGTCTCTATGTACGCTCAAACATCAGTGTATGTATCTATATAGCTATGACTCTATATGCATGCATATAAATCTGTAGAATTATATATGTACATATGTATGTATGCAGCTACCAATATATATGTATGTACGTATAAACGAATATGTATGTATGTATGTACGCATATTCATCTATAAATTACATTAATATATTTGTGATTTAATATTGATCCAAAATATTGATAACTCGTCTACGTCGTGGCTTTAATCCATGCCTATTTCCTACCAGAGGATTGCACTAATCTAATCCCTATCATTATCCAGTCATGCTTATCTTCCATTCCTCGTGCAAATTCTGTCATCAGTTTCTTTGCTCTTGCACTGACCTTCTTATTTTCAGTTGAACAGACATCTGGAATTTGAATGTCTCATCAATAAACCTCGCCGTTTATAGCTTCGAAAAATTGTTTTACCCTTAAGATGACTATCTCAGAAAAGGCAATACATTACAATAATATTCGTAGACAATGAAGCATTTATTATTCCACTTTACCTATCGAGTGGACCAACACAAGATCCGGATAATACCCCAGCTAAGGACACCAATACGCAACTGCCTCTGAATTTAAATGATTTTTCCATACACCTCAAAAGCAATCTCACATATTTAAAGCGTCTAACATGCTACTTACTGTCAGAGCCAACTAAATTAATCTTATAGCGCCGTAAAACACTCTTAACCAATTTTCAACGGTTCAAACAACGGGCCTATATGCAAAGGATAACGGTCAATACACAGTGAAAACATCTGTTCTCGTTCGATCACTGTATTTAAGCAGTGTCGAGCGCGCTCAGTACTTGGATTAATGACTTCTCAAGAACATAGCAACCTTGTACAATCCGAAATATAATTCACCTTTAAAGAAACCGCTAATTGCTGATAATCTGCAAAAAACTAATCAGTCAATCGTAAAAGATAGTCTATCCTTTTCGTTTTTTTTTCTGCTAATGGTCTTGAAAGCAAATGAGTATGTATGAACCCCGGTATCAAGAAAGCAATGAGTCAGCGTCTTTTGAGACATTTTTCATGCGAATGAGTAACAATAATATCACAATGTCGTCGGATTTATGGGCGAGCTATGGGGAAAAATATACTCCCAGTTTGTATTATTGGCATTATCATGTCTATGACATACTAAAAACATATTTAAGTGACGGAACGGAATAGCGGAATGAAGAGAAATGAAAAATATACACATAGAGATATTTTCATACCACTAAGTCATACACAAAATTATTACATTTGACCTATGCAGATAACGATAATAATTCCTAACGGGACGAGAGCTGCCGAAGATTTCTCTGTGTTTCTGGAGAACCTAAGAATTTCAAATGTTCTGGATTTACCTACTATGTCCCTAGCTAAAACATATTCTTATCATCAAGGAAACAGTGATTCATGGTCCTTTTTCTCAAAGTGAGAATTGCAAAGCGAAGATATCTTCGATATCTGATGAATACAACTTTTAATATGAAAACGGATTGAAGGGCTTGTTAAAGTAGGTTTAGCTTCAGCCCGGGACACTCGGCCTGGGCTAAAAAAAAAAAAAAAAAAAAATACAACTGCTCGGTTTGACTGTGCAATCCCAAAATCTAAACTTCTCGTACGTAACTTTCCTTAATGAATAAGTTAATAAAAACCTTTCACAGTATCCCCACTATTGCATTACAATCAAACATATATAACTTATTGTGAATACTTTTGTAAAAAAAAAAAAAAGATTTATAACCACACTCCATGAAACAGACAGGTTTATGCATTTTTATATAAAATAGACCAAATGATGGAAAAAATAGCAGAATATAACAGGTTAAGTTGTTTGTCTCTTTTTGGCTTTGGAAAGGCGTTTGATGCAGCAGAAAACATAACAGTCGTTAAGTAACTATGAGATAACAAAGTTTTGTTGAGCTTACTGAAAACAGTTTTGTAAAAATTTTGCTAAATAAAATAATGAGATTAAGAGATATTATTTCCCTTGAATTGTTTATTAATAATATCAGAATCATTAGTTGAATCACAACAAATGCAAAATAACCTGAAGATTCATATAAAATTTGACATAAAGTAAACATAAGACTATAGGTCGGAGAACTGGAAGAAGTCCAGGAATACAGTGAATCCATGATGTATCCGTAAAAGCTTAAAAACATGGCGGAAAACAAAAACATTCACGGACTGAGGTTAATAGAAAGTGCAATGTTAAGGTGAGTTCTAACACTTGGACAAGGATCAAAATCAAGATAAAAATCATCATAGAAGTGATTAAAAATGAGAAACGAAGTAGGCGGGAAACATGGGAAGAGGAAAAGATAACAGATGGAGCAAATTATTAAATGATTCTTGTTCAACGAATACAAAATTATGTAAAATAATGATATAACAATAGATAATAGAGATGAAGCTGTTTTCTAGTCAAAATTGGGAAAAATTCCACGTCAAAATTGTTATGAAAGTAATTAATGAAGATCTTTATCCAGCAGTGGACACATAATGAGTTATGATGTTATATAACAGTCATCTATTCCATTAAAAAAAATATTAAACTTCATTTTTGTCCCTAAAGGTATACTTATAATCATTCACACTCAGGCACAAGGCAATGAAGCCACTAAGAGGAAAGAATTGAAGATCAAATTAGACTAGGAAGCAAGAAGTCGGAAAGGGATTCCACAACCGAGAAGTGCGATAAAAGAAACAGTTAACGTAGAACTTATGATCACATCTGACCATTTCAAAAGTGCAAAATGATGAAACATTGCCGACAATCTAGTGTTGCATATAAATTCATAAAGTCTAGGTAAGATAGGGGAAAGTTAAAGAGAAAAATGCCCATGAAGGTATTTATAGAAACGGTTGGTTGGTTGCTTGGGTGGCATATCAACCACTGTAGATCATTTAATGTCAAATTTATATATTTATATATATATATATATATATATATACACACACACACACCCATATATATATATATATATATATATATATATATATATATATATATATATATATATATATATATATATATATATATATATTACTAGTAAACATCTATAAGCTATATAAGCTAGAGCTTATTTGCTTGCACACTGCAAAATAATTCTGGCAACATTATTTTTTCAGAAACGTACAGCTGACAACACTATTTTATCAAAAACGTACAGCTGGCAACACTATTTTTCCAAAAACAAATGGACACGGATGTACCTAAAAATACAAACATCAAAATCCAATACAAATAATAAGATTTTTTTTTATGGACAAATGAAAACATCATAACAACATCATGTTGTGTCTTTATTGAGAAATTTGTATGTAATGCCCGCTAGAAAACACCAGAAGCCTGAATCGAATTTATTGTCTATCAGGAAGCTTTAATCTAAGAAGAGTTGATTTGTGCTGAAGTCCCAAAATATATTAGTTTCTTCCCAAGTCAGATTTTGTACCACTGTATTGACTCAAATAGTAAAAAAAAAAAAATAAAAATGCCTCGAAGGCAGACCTAGATGGTAACCTCAAGGCCACCAAATATAGAATCCAGACTCAAATAATTTCGTTGGGTGCACCAATAAGAAAATGAATCAGGCTAAGCCAAGCATACATAACACAACCGGATGACAAGAGTTTATATAAAATCCTGATCTAAGAAGATCAAATGTTCGACGAAAGTCCCGAATCCACATAACCTTGAATGGCAGACGTTAATTCGACTGACTTGAGAAGTAAATAAACAATTATTTTAGGCATAAAATATATTCGTCTCTTAGAATTACCAGAAGTCCCTAATATTAAAATATGCACACGCTAGAATCTGGTGAAAAGATCATGGAAGCAATATATTATATCTGCATACATATTCATAAATTAAATGCACTGATGTAAATTTGTCCGCTAAATAAAATTCACAGAAGGTCCATAGATGTGTGGATTTTTAATATTTGTTAATACTACAGTAAGATATGAAATAATTACCAAATAAAAGTGTTGTTTATAAGAGCAATGTTCTTAACCATACTGAAGATTTTTCAATTCGATGGGATTCCAAAACAAGCTCTTACTTTTGTTATTTCGTGAAATAGATCATAGGTAATTTTCAGAACGCTCACGTAGAATGATTTCTAGAAAGAAAAAACTCCACGCAGATTTAATGCAACCGTTCATGTTATATGAAGACAAAGATTCGCCAATCTACATGATAAAAAGATAATTGCAAACAACTTTGAGATACTTAGGTTTTAGGTTAGTGGAATTCTTAGCATCGTTGGATTCGACAATACGAAGTTGTATAAAGCAAAACGCTTATACGAAACCAAATGTCTCAGAAAGTTTCTTTTTATTTTCGCGTAGTTAAGAATTTTTGTTGTCTCTTTTTCAATCATAGTTTATGAATTTGTTGAGTACAATGAATGGGAAAATATTAGGTTGGTGCAAAAATAATGTCGTTTCCTCACATATGTTACTATGTGAGAAAACGACATTATTTTTGCACCAACCTAATAATAGGCAAACTCTTAAAACAAAAGAGACAATTTTCTTTGAGAAATAAAGAATTCACTCTTACAAATGAACTGAAGAATAAACAAATCAAGTGTGTAGTTAATAATTTTTCTTCTGAAAAGGAAACGAATTCTCTACAGAAAAAAATATTTCCAAAATTGAAGGTACTAAAGCACGTATAAAGTAGGAGAATATTTTTTTATAAATATGAATAAAAAAAAAAAATCTTTCTCATTGCAAAAAGCCTATTAGTTTATTTTACCGAACGTTTTGGTGACGTAAAAAATGTTAAAAAATATCAAAGAAGACAGAGATAAACGAAATGAAGAAATTTGTTAAAGTTATTGCATGGTGAATACAGAAAAAATACAATGATATTTTAATGAGTTTTCTATTGAAAGACAAATACTAAGCCGAACAGAAATATTTTCTTCCATTATTAAAATGATTTCTTTTGTTGTAAAGAAACACTGTCAGGTAGAATTCAGTGGAAATCATTACAAAACAGCTCACTGATTAAAGTTAATTGGAAACTGGTTTGAAAATTCTCAACAATTTCGAATTTAGATAATCACTATGTTACCTTCTTTGGCTCTGTATAAATGACGAATACATTTGTATATAGATTTGAATCAAATCACCCCAAAAAAGGCTATCATGTTACTACAGAAACTGAAAGAGAAGGAAAAGGTATTAGAAGCAACCGGAAAACTAATTCTAAACGAGAAGCAAATAAATACTCTAATTAATATTTAAGTAAATTGATAGAAGATTGAAGTTTAACTACAGTAAATTCGAGCTTGCTAACATAACGCTCCTTCGTAGCCAAATCGGCAAAGGCACGTAAAGCTAAATGACGGTTCCGTATAGGATACAGGTTCGAATCCTGTGGAGGACGAATATTTTCTGTGAAGATTTCCCGGACATTCAGGCCGGTAAATGTTGTTTAATACTGTTTATTATACGCAGAGCATTTACTTAAATATTTGTATCTATAAAAAGAATGTACAAACATAAAAATGTCTTGAAATAATTGTCGGACTTTGTCCATTTCATCATATATATATATATTTATTTATATATATTTAAAAAAATCTGACAAGCATTTTATAACATCACTAGAAAAAAATAACCCTTTTGTTTATAATTATAATGTTACAATTTAAAAAAAATATATCACTGTACATTTTGTTGAGCACTTTTTATAAAATAATGGTTTCGGTTATTGGAATTGGTATTCTATTCATATCAACACTGTATTCGTATATATATATATATATATATATATATATATATATATATATATATATATATGTGTGTGTGTGTGTGTGCGTGTGTCTGTGTCTGTATCTGTATGTTCTGATGAACTTTCCTCTATGATACATAGATTTTTTTGATCTTTTTCTTCTTAACATTGCTCAGCTGGGAAGACAATGGGGCTGGTAGAAAAACTGTTCTCTTTCTAGCTGAATAACTCAAAGGAATTTTTCGTGATTCTTACGACAAATAGTGTCAAGATGGTTAAGTTTCTTATCTGAATACCTGGAATAACAAACCTAATTAATTTAGTGTTTTTTCTTGATACTAAACATTTTTTGAGATGGACAATTTTGTTGTTACACACAGTTTAACATTAAATAAAATATTTCTGTGACAATAAAAAATCAGGAATCCATTTCTTGCACTGTAAAATCTATGATAATATACAAATTCAAAAGAATTAAAAACGAAATTCTAGAAAGCCAAATCAACACATGATATACAATATAATAGACTTGTAAAAGACCCAGCTTTCTAAGAGCGGTATTCCGGTCGAATTAAAAGCAAATAGTGTGACTGAGCGTAGCCATTCGAAATAGTATACGGGAAGAGAATCTAGTGACATCGGCGAACGAGAAAGGGAGAAAACCCACGGAAACCGAGACAAGAAAAAAGAAGCGGATGACAGATGAAATTCTATAGAGGATGCAAAATAGACAGCAAACATTGTCAAGGGATTATATCAAACATTACACAAAACATTAGAAACGAATTCAGTGATGTACAAGAGAAGTAACTCACCGAAAGGTGTGCAGAAATAGAAATAATAAGGATCGTAGATACGATTGACATTCATAAAAGAAATGACAGGACAAAACACGTGCTCATTGATAGAATTCATAAATGCAAAAGAGAGAACCTTGATACAAAAGAAAAAATATCAAAGATTGAACCAATATGTTGATAAACTCTTTCACGAAGAAAGTGGGTAAAGCTCCGATACATAGAAATATGGAAGGACCTGAAATATTCAAGCCTTAAATAAAAGCAAATTTGGACAATATTAACAAATTAGCAAGACTACGGAAATAATAAATGAAATATACGACTGAAGTAAGATACTGCAAGATATTAATAGATCCACTTATTGTTCGGGTGGGTAAAAGCATTGGTTTGGAAATTTGTACCGGGTAGCGTGTACTCTCACTTAGTGGAAAAGGGCGAGTGAGAACAGGATAGTGGTAAATAAAATAAGAAGAGTACGGTACCCCTATACATGGTCAGTGGAACGAGAACAGTCTAGCTCGGTAGATTAAATATGGGGTTTAATTCAGAATTCCCTGTAAGTTAACCAGATCGATATACACCTGAGTTAGGCCGTAGCGCACAACGGCCGAAACTTTGTGATAAAAACAAGATGGGGACACTAATTCGAATATAAATAATGATAACTAATAATATTAATTCACACACACACATATTTATATATATGTGTATATATATATATATATATATATATATATATATATATATATATATATATATATATATATATATAGAGAGAGAGAGAGAGAGAGAGAGAGCGATGGGTAAATTATCACCAATTATATTTTTAATTTCGTGTATGCGCGTTGTTTGTTTTTGATTTTATTGACTGCACGTTATAGTAGGGTCAGTTAGGCACCGTCTGTGAGAAAAAGGGTACCATAACCCAATTCACTCCACCAGAAATTTGGAAACGGTATTCTGTACTGCTTGCCATTCGCATTGAAAGCTCCAATACAGACATTTCCAATTGTTTGTTGCCAATATGAGGGCAGCCTAGAGGATTCGGAAAGAGATGGATGAGTCTAATGGGGATTATGAATGTACGGCTACTCAGCAAACACGTTCGGATAAGAAGAGAACTCAAAAATTTGTAAGTGAGAGACTAAACACGAAGGCCTACATTAAATGCCTTGAGGAGGTAGTGCTGCGCTGGGGGAAGAGGGTGGCTGGTGGAAGTCACTATGTCTGGCAGTAAGACTCTGCACCATGCCAAACAAGCAGTAGATCCCAGTCGTGAGTGTCTGACAATTTGTGCGAATACATCCCCCCTTATATCTGGTCATCACATACCACACTGCAAGCTAATTGATTATTAAGTTGAGCGAGAGACCAGCAAATCTCCTTGTAACACCAAAATGAACTGAAAGCAATGATTATGACACCATTCATCAACTTAAACAAAGAGGCCTCCAGAGATGGAGGAGGTTCCAGTGTCGCAGGAGGCCGTGGTTGAAGCCAAGGTCGATTTTAATGAATAAATTTACTCGTTAGTATTTCAATATATTTTTGTGTAATTTTGGGAAATATATCTGTTAAAATAAGAGGTCAGTGTTATTTTGATTTTTGTGTAATTTAGACAACAATTTATCCATTTCACCCTGCATATATATATATATATATATATATATATATATATATATATATATATATATATATATATCTCGCTGTGAGAGAAAAAGTCGACATAAAAAACTGGCACCTAGTAGTAATCTCACCATATTTAACAAAGGAAACGATGTGTTAATTTATTCTTTAAATAGGAAAACACTAAGTCGAATTCCAGCCACGTTCCTTTTGCAGGGCTCTGAATAAACGCTATTACTTCCTAAAAAGACAGCCATAAAAAGATATTAACAACATTTGACAACAATGGCTAAAAAATTGGCCGAACGCCTTTGTGACAATAGAAATTACGTGCAATTTTTACGCTGACACCATCCACACGGAAAAATTGATGAATACTAGAAAAACCTAATTAAAAAGTCATCAAATTTTCCTTGTCTGCCATATTCAACGAAACATGCTTGGAAGAAAGGTTGCTGCCCGAATATATACATACACACACTCACATATATATGTATATATTAAGTTTATACATACGTATATATATATATGTATTAAGATTATACATATATATATTAAGATTATACATATCTATATATGTGTTAAGGTAATATATATATATATATATATATATATATATATATATATATATGTATATATATATATATATATATATATATATATATATATATATATATATATAATCTTAATCCACTACGCAAAAGCATTTAATGACGTACGACACAAAGATATACTTTAACTTCTAGGAGATTTTGATTTAGAATCACTGGGAATACATTCTGTATTAATTACACAAGGTGAAAGGGTGTAAAAGAAAGATACCCTTTCGCAGCGAATTGTCTTAACCTAGCCATCGAGGCGATATTGAGAAAACTGGAATTCATATCAAAATTTATTACTGGTGAGGAAAAATTTCTGTCTCAAAAACAAATCTAGTGTCTCTGACAAAATTCACCTGGCCGTCTGTCTCGAAAAGGACCTTTAATCGGTTGTGAACTGGGGCAGGATTTGGCTGGTTAACATTAATCCCTCAAAAACAAAACTGCTCTCTATTACTCACCACAGACAACCATCCCTGCCCCCTATTAAAATGTCTGACGCTCAACTCCAAGAGAGCACCTCTTTGCGACTGCTCGCTCTCACATTGACTGCTAACCCAGATGGAAGAAATACATTGGGTCAATAGCTTTGTCCACCGCAAGGAAAGTTGGCTCCCTGTGCTCCGCCAGGAAATTTTTCTCGCCGGTGTCGCTCCTTCAAATCTACAAATCAACCATTCGCCTTTGCATGGAGTATTCCTGCCATATTTGGTCTGGAGCTTCTTCTGTTTGTCTCAAGGTTCTTGATAAAATCCAGAGACGGATATGCAATGCAATTGGCCCTGATCTGGCATCTCGTTCGCAGTGGCTCTCTCACAGACGTGCGCCGCCTCCCTCTGTCTTTTTTACAAATACTTTCATGCTAACTCGCATACACACATGCACACACATAGCCACAAACGCGCGTCCGCGCGCACACACACACATACACACACACACAAATATATATATATATATATGTGTGTGTGTGTGTGTGTGTGCATTCGTTTAGATAATAAGTTGTGCACAAGACAAAATCTTTGCTAATTTATATTCCCAGGGCCATCAATACATGGATGTGTTTACACGCATCAATATATACTTAATCTAACATGTTCACGCGCGTGTTCGCACCGACCTACCCACGTGCGAATTGATCGTACAATGAATAAGTTGGAAACAATGGAGTGAGAGAAAAGCGAGTTTCTATGTTATAAAACGAAGACACTGGAACTAGTCTATAAGCGTAATAAAACATGATACCCAGAAGAAAAGAATCGCAATAGTTTCATGAATATTTAAATATTCAAATATTGCAGTTTCATTTCACATCATACCGTAAGCATTTAGAATGAACATTGGCAAAGCTTTCAGGAAATAAGATGCGTGCAGCTGTATATCCGTCATTAGACGCTGATGTTCTATAATTGATGTAAATGTGGTTGTTATTTGTAAGTCACAGGAAAGAGAGATTCAAGGATCGTATTTCATCTTCCCCCAGGCACTTTTCTATCTGTTTGATAACCCTAAATACATTTGCTGATAACAGTATATGTGATTGGTTATTTCTAAAATTGGTATCGCCGGAAATCCAAGATATTCTTGTCATGTGTCGCCATTTTGTTTCTGATTCTTTCAAATTTCATTCTTGAGCCGGGAGAAGACGGTGACATTTCTATTCACGTGTGAGACATATTTATTCGTTAATTGATCGATACCTAGATAGCGAGAAACGAACAAAAACCAATCATTATATATTTTGAAATTTGCAATCAACGAGACAAAATTGAAAGAATTAATAATTTAGTCAAAAACAGAATACTACAAGAATTCATGATTGATGGCCTTGTCGCACTTGTTTTTCGTCCTGATTTGAAAAATATATTCATATTTATAAGTATAAGTTTGCCGATAACTATCGTCTGCCAAAGATCTGTCACAAACATATTTTCATCAATCACTCACGCTTGATGACTTTCCTTCCGAAGATTATAGGATTTTTAAGTTAAATAGTCGGATGCCTACTCTCATCTATTTTAGCATGACCAAAACATTAATTTTCCTGCTTCAACGTGGCTCTACGCCATATTCTTTTACATGAAGTGTCCTTTCTCGACATGGGCACTCATGACTCTCTACAGTTTCCTATAGTTTTAAGCGATGTTTATCTCTTTATTGTTCTACTCGCTCCACTTTTTACCGTTGATTTACACAAGTTCATTAGATAGGCTACTCGATGGTTTATTCCGCTTCTAGTTGGTCTTGTGAATATAAAATCACCTATGGGCAATTTTCTCATTATATGTCCCAGCAATTTCATTGAATCTGCATGATTGTAAATACAAGTGTGCCTTTTGTTTAAATTTTCCTTGTTGCTCGTATTTTCCGTCCATCGTATTCTCAGCATCCTTCTCTAGAGGCACGTATCTATTGTCATGTCAAAATTCTCCTCTTCATCTGTGAGGAAATTGTCCAGCATTCCTTGACATTGCTTGCTTTAATATTTAACACACTCACAAATATAATACAAGGATAATAGAAATTGGGAATTCCCAGAATTTTCAGTTAATAAAATCCTACACACTGACTGTATTTATATTTGGTCTTATTTTATAATATTGCTGTTAATAATTCTTTTATATCTGAAGAGTGCGTTCTATCCTGGACATCAAATAGCAAGACTGCATCACAAAAATTGAGGACCTGAACCAGGTAGAAACCAATAACATTGAAGTCATGTCCCAGAAAGCCCAATTCAGATGGATGGGGCAAGGCATGGTGAGCTCTCTAGGGTAAAGAGGAAGCATTGTAGTATCTATTGATGCGTTTTAAAGACTGCATCAAAGCCAACGTCAGCCACACTACCAATAAGCTTGAGGTTAACCAACACTACCAATAAGCACACGTTCGAGCGGTATGGTTTGCCCTCACTTGTGAAGCAACAGAGACATTGAAGCAAACGACGTCACAGTATCAATGAGGCCCATGAAAATAGTAAGAGAGAAGTAGGAATACCCAAACCTTCAGGCCAATTTCTCTGTTCCGTCGCGAACGTCTTTGCCACATTGGTTTCTACAGTCAACTCCGCGTTCTCTCTTCCACATAAATGTCATTGTTGAACCCAAATGACCAAAACTATAATTTATCTAAATCATACTGCTGAATTTATTATTTACTATTTAGTATCGTGAAAAGGAGAGAAAAATTAATTTTATATTAACTATAATTCTGTTCTTCCTCCATTTGCCAATCGAATGAAAATCATCATGTTTGCAATTCCAAATCCGAACAAACAGATAACTTTCTCTGAAATAAAGCATATTAATTTATGACTTTCAATCAGAACTCAAATTGAATACGTGATACTAAATATATCTTATGTTTTATATATTGTTATTAGTGGTCGTTGATTTATTTGCTTTTAAAATAGGTTGTGAAAAACTGTGGATTCGATCAACAAGGGTAGAGCCTCGTCTCGGGAGACAGCTACCCGACCCTGTTTTTTACAGTGTATACGGGGTATTTTTGGCCGAGCCTACGGGCTTGGATACTCCACAATAAATCTTGCCTTGTGCCGCATCCGACCGTGTGGAGAGGTTAGTGAATATTGCACACCATTAGCCCTGCTCTCATTAATTGATGTTGGTCAAATGGGTCCTACACTGTTTATGATCTTCATCACTTCCCAAGTAGGCATCTACGCAGACGACACAACGATTTACTCTTGCCTCAATAGTAAATCCGGCATTGCTGACAAAACTAACCTGACCGTTGGTCTCAAAAAGGTCCTCCAATCTGTTGTTAACTGGGGCAAGAAATGGCTTGTAAACTTTAATGCCTTCAAAACGAAATTGCTCTCATTTACCCACCATAGAGAACACCACCCACCCTGCCACCGATCAGCGTCCATCTGTACCTTCTTGGTCTCACGTTTTACACTGACATGAGGTGGAACAACTACATTGAATCAATAGCTTCATCTACCGCAAGAAAAGATGTTTCTCTGTGTCGGACCAGAAGATTGTTCTCGGCTGAGTCCATCCTTCAAATATACAAATCAACCATTCGTCCTTACATTCAATACTGCTGCCATATCTGTACAACCCCCGCTGTTTAAAAATTCAGAGACGGATATGCAATGTGATGGGTCCTGATCTGGCATCTCATCTACAGTCACACTCTCACAGACATGTTGTGGCTTCCCTCTGCCTTTTCTACAAGTACTTTTACTCTTTCCCAAACTGCAGGAATTTAAGCGTGTTGCTAGTTTGGCATTTCAGTCCCACCCTTTCACTGTCAAAAGGGTTAAATGTAGCCGTCTCCTCTAATCTAACAGCTTGGAACTTCCTCTTACTTGATTCTCTGATAAGTATAATCTTCAAATATTCAAATGTAATGTCAATTGACATTTTCTGACGTCTTGGTCTTGATCCCTGTCCTTCTCTATATACTTTCCTCAAACACCATTTTACTTTTTTTTTCTCTCTCTGTAACCTCTTGCATGATAGTTGTACTCCCGCCTTGTTGCGCTGGTATGCTTAAAAACAATAAAATATTGACAGAAAGTTGGTTACCATTAGCAATTAAGAAGAAATTTGATCAATAAATTTACAGTATTTTTAACATATTCTGGTATAAATATATACATATATTATAGAACGAAAATGATAGAAGAAATTTAAATTTAATTGACAGTATTTAGTATTTGAATAATTAATATTTTTTATGCATTTTAAAATATATATGATTTTTATTGATAAATTCAAATGGTTTTTATTTTCCCTGATGTGCAGATTAACCTCTGCTAAACTGAAGGAATTATAAACGAGATTATATATATATATATATATATATATATATATATATATATATATATATATATATATATATATATATATATATATTCTTAAACAACACGGACATCATACCTAAGATACCTTTCGGCCAACGCTTTTACAAAGACACATTAATGATGTGACTGAGGAGGGAAAGGTGGAACTCGACTAAAAGATAAATTTTAAATATTATCTATCTATCTAGCTAGCTAGCTAGCTAGCTAGCTATCTCATATTGCCTGTCTGTGTGTCTGTCGTGGGCGTTGTTACCTCGCCCAGTCTGCATTTCTCACCCGATTCCGATGCGGTTTTCACCACAAGTTTGCAAATGGCTGCCGTAAATACATGACGGAGCCCCATTTTTGAGTTCGGACTCAGGTTCCGAAAAAATCGATAATCGAAAAAATTTGCTTACAGAAGGAATGATTGCATTTTCACCAAATTTGACACCCTCTTAGAGTCTTCCATTAGAAGTGTTGTCCAGAAGTTTCATGACCACGGACCCCTGAACAGCGCCGAAAATAGATAAAACCCCAAAACCGAAAGGCCCAGATTACGCCTGATTACGACCGGATTTATGAGGAGGCCTTTGGGAGTCCCCATGGGAAGTTTCAACACAGAGCGAACCCCACCCACCCAAACAGAGTGCAAATCGACAATCGGTCAATGCAAATGTCAAATGCAGATTAATTTAAGGTCAGTGCGTGCAGTGAAGTGGAAGAAAACATTTGACCTCAAATTCTGGAATGGGTGCAGGGCCATTGAAATTCGGTTTTTTTATCCCTGCTACCAGGTCTGACTTTGTGCCACAAATGACATATTCGACTTTGTCAACACTTTTGTTTTAATTGTCGCATCTTACCAAAATAAGCACTTCGTTTATTCACGTCTTTACTGGAAAAAAAAACCGCATACGTACTGAATGAAAATGGTCCCACCCTCAGCAGTCCATTTTCCAATTCTTTAAACCGTTTCCCGTAGCCCAGGCCGCATCCCAGACCTGACGAGGAGTTTTTGCGCTAAAACAGCAGGGCTTCCTCCCAATCCATTTCAAAGCTAGTGCCGGCAAACGGTTAGCGGCTTTTCGTTGTCGCACAAACCAAACGAACAAACGCTTCATTGCAGCTCCTTGTGTTCTCATTGTCGGCATCACGTGCGTTAGAGCCAGGCTGCATATACAGCAGGCAGCTTGACCCCATTTACGTCCAAGCCTTGCGCTTGCCAAATCATACGCGCGTGCGTGAATGCGCGCTAGCATCTTCCATTTTGCGTGAGCTCATTCATTGGTCTGAGTCATGGCCATTGTCCAGTCTACACCAATCAATGACAAGACACGCTCCCTTTAAATACCTTCAGCGCGGCTGTATCCGCACTCATGTCTTGATTTGATCGCCATTAACGCATCTGTCCTTGGATTAATTAACAGCTTCCTGCTATCACAAGTTACCTATTGCTTAAACGTTTGCATTACCCATTTTATCTCCTCGTGCTCCCTCTACTGCGCAGCCCAGTCCATCTTAGCGTTCCATACCTATTTCTACCTTTTCGTAGTTCAGTTTTGCTATTAGACAGTTAACTGCTGTCGCAAGTTATTCCCGAGAACGATACAGGCCAAGACAATCATCCTCGCAGGGATATCATAATGAGTCCCCAACAAATGCTTCGGGAGACAAACAGTTATGTCCGCAGTTTTAAGTAGGCTCTCGAAAATAACACTTCTTCGGATTTCATTATTGAAATTGATGCTGACAAACGGCCTCAGGGAGAAGCACGAACGTCGTTACAATGCTCCCGCAAGTAACGAAGTTTCCGTCATTGTCAGCGTTGATCAGCACCACAGACGTGACATTGTTATCGAATCGCACGGCAGTGGGCTCCGAAGAATCAGTGAAAAGCACGGGTACTACGAAGCACTGCAATACCCACTTCTCTTCCCTTACGGAGAAGATGGGTACCACTTTGGCATTCTGCAAAATGGGTCCACCTTAAAAACAGTGTCTTGCAGGGCTTTCTACGCCTACCTATTGATGGTACATGAGGGTGCATTCAATCATCTTCATCGAAGCCGGCAACTTTTACATTAATTCATAGTAGACATGGCTGCTAAGATGGAATCCGAAAGACTCTGTTATATCAGATTGAATCAGACCAAGTTGCGCTGCGACTCTTATATTCACCTCCGTGATGCTTTACGAAATGACGCTGATCCACGCAATACAGGCAAGATGTGCATACTACCTGCAACGTTCACAGGCAGTCCACGATACATGCACGCGAGGACGCAAGACGCGATGACATACGTTCGTAAGTACGGCCGACCAGACCTATTCATAACTTTCACGTGTAACACAAAATGTTACACGATTGCTAAATTGCTGATTATGCCAGGGCAATCGGCCTACGACCGTCCAGACCTCATTGCACGCGTTAACCATTTGAAGTTAGGAAAGCTAATGGATGTAATTACAAAGGGCCAGGTTTTTGGGTGTGTTTGCTGTCGCGTGAACACTATTGAGTGGCAGAAACGCGGCCTGCCTCATGCACATATACTAATTTGGCTGTGCGACAAGATTGAGGCCACAGAAATCGATCATCTTATTTCTGCTGAAATTCCTGATCCGTCGGCTGACCCTGAATTGTACGAAATAATTCAGGGTCCCTGCGGGTCGCATTACAATTACACCAGTTGTCACAACAGCGACGGCAAATGCACCCGGCAGTACCCACGAGATTTCATGAACGAAACTATTACAGGGAGCGATGGTTATCCACTGTACCGGCGAAGGAGTCCCGCTGAGGGAGGATTTACAACCGTGGTAAAATGCCACGAAGTGGACAACAGATGGGTAGTGCCATACTTTCCCCTGCTAACAAAAGTGTTCAATGAGCACATCAATGTCGAATATTGCCATTCAGTTTGCTCCATCAAGTATGTATGCAAGTACATCAACAAAGGGACTGATGCTGCAATGTTTGGTATTAGGCAGGAAGGTTCCGTAGACGAAATCCAGTGCCTTCATATTACGTGTGGACAAAAAGGAACACCTGGGCTCGGCGGAAGTGCGGGGCCAACGTCGAGGTCTATCCAGGCGTCAAAAGACGCCACACTCGGAAGGGTATTCACGGTTCCCCCATCGCGACAGGAATGTTTTTACTTGCGACTCCTTTTGCACGAAGTTGGTGGTTTAACAAGCTACAATATCTTCAGCTTTTTGTGAGAGTAAATAAAGGAACACATCATCGCGCCTGCCGACTCGATAGCAGGCTACGTAAAGTTGGCTGTATGAGAAGCACTGCTCCTCTAAGTGTATACCAGTGACAGGCAGTGTTTCTCCTTGGACCTTATTAATTGTCATAGTAAAATAGGGTGCGAATGGGAATGGGAATCTTCTGAAAGTGAAGGGTACATCGGCATCTGATGGATACAAATGAATCCTTCGAATAACCACTTGCTCCCCCTTACCGCATTACTGTGAAGCATTGAACTCACGGCCAACTAATGTATAGTTACATGCATCAATTGTCTCTCCTCACATCACCATATCATATGTACAGAAATGAATGACCCCGAGCAGATTACGGGCCCTTTCAAAAATGCGTGCGAGACCTCTTCATGCAGCAATAAATCGATAAATAGTTCCGGTTTGACCCTGCCATCAGCTGTCAGTTTTTGACTTCTTTTAACGCCCAGGCTGCAATTAACGTCAAATGTCGATTCAATTTCCGACATTTACGGCGTCAATACGTAACGGAGACTGATTTTCAATTTGGACTCAGGCTTTCAAAAATTGGTAAATCGTCTGGTACTCCGGTATTTGGGCGGATTACATTCTAAAATTTCGGGCGTTCTTTCCAATTCAACCAGAAATTCCTACGCGGCCCAGTTAGAGGTGCTTTGCATAGAATGCCGTGTGACCCCGCCGTGACTCAAAAGTCGATACAAACCTCCGTGGTGACCATGCCCTCAGAAGTCCATTTCCCGCTTCTTTAAACTTTGTTCTTTCTCCCAGGCCGCATCCCAGATCCGATTTTTCAATTTACGTCATTGTGTCAAGCCAGAGCCCGGTTTTTTATTTGGGAATCAAACTTTGTAAAAATAAACAAAACCGATTAACTCACAGGTGATACAGATTTTGGGGGGTTTAAGTTGAATGTCTCGCTTGCACTACGCGGCCCAGTACATCTAAGCTTTTCACCTCAATTTGGACTCTGTGCGGTTGACTTCGCGTTGTTAAACACTATTGAACACTTTTTATTGGAACTTAAAATCGGATCAATGTATGGTTTCCAAAGTACCGGGTTAACAAAACCATGGCAACCACAACACCGCCCAAGTAATATGATCAGTCTCAATATTTCAGGAAACTGGGTTGGGTGTGAAAAAGTATTTGTTGTTAACATTTTTTTTTCATTCGGTTTTTCCAGTTACGAGTCCTTTTTTAAAGCTGATCGTTTTGTGTTCATTTTGTTTAGTTCTTTTTTCGTAACAGATTTAATTTAGTATTGAGCTTAGAAAAAACAATCGCAGTGTGAGATAGGCAAGATGTAAGGCATGTAGCAAAATCAGGACGGCAAAGGGCTCTCCTTTAAAGGCAAGAAAGAGCAAAAAAATTTAAAGTCAAGTGATAGCGATTGCTGTATGAGTCGTACGATTTTTGAATCAAGCACGGGCAACGCCGGGCCATGCAGCTAGTATAGATTAAAATTGAACAAGGGAGGGATGTAAATAAATAGTTCCACAAGAGTTTAAAATAGAAAAAGAGGAACTCACAAACCCTCCAAAAGCCGTAAGGAACGTAAAAGTGTTCCTTCTGTCTGCATAGACTGGGTTATTGAAACTTAATATAAACGGCTTCAGAAACTCGAAGATGGTGTGTTGATCGAGCGCTCTGTAAAATTGAAAACAACGTGTCTTCGTACTCAAAGGCACAAGTATGATTGTCCAGCAAATGTTGACCAATTTCAGGCTCATGGACTGACTGAGTTGTTCTTCTTGTAGGCTGGCTGGGACTACCTGAACGCATAAAAGCAGGAACATGCTGTGCCACCCGCGTCTCTAACCTTAGATTGGTACGTCCTATGTATACCGCATCACAACGGCATTTATAAACAACTAAATCTTTATGAAAATAGGACAGCCTATCTTTAGAAAAGGAAGAAAGCAGTGTTCTAGTATAAAAAACATTGTATGTAGACAAAATGGACGCCGAAATTTTGTCCGATAATAGCTGACATTTCCTACCAAGCCAAGGTAACTTCAAATAGACAGGGCACTGGCTAGGATCAAATACCACAGGCTCCTTTAACGGCCTGATTTTGTTATAAATCACACGCTTGATAACATTGATAACATCCATTACTTTAGAAAATATTTCGAATTTTAGTAAGATCACCATCCAGCATTTCAGGGGAACATACTGTACCAACGGTCCTTGGTGACGAAGAGTTAACGATCACATATTCTAGACTCGATTAATTACTTAATTATGATTATTTCGAATCCTCCTAATTATTTCTATCACTTGTATATCCTTGCTTGAACCGGCTTCTAATGCTCTGGATTGAGCGGCTTGGGGATAGTAGTCGTAGCTCGTGGAAGCACAGTTCTATGGTTAAAGAGAAACTTGGATGAGTTCCACCACGGAATATGTGATCAAGCGGCGCTACATCGAGATTAATTCGTTATCTCTTCGTCTCCGAGGTCTATTCCAATCTATCTATCTATCTATCTATCTATCTATCTATCTATCTATCTATCTATCTGTTTTGCTTACTCCCCTCGTTCTGGGCGGGGTGGGTAATCCATTACGTTGTTCCTTCTTTTGTTCGTCTTCTCCCGGTCGCTGATCGCTCTTTTTTGTTTTTAGTTCGGAAATTAATGAGGACTCCAACAAAAGAGATTTAAAACTTATCTATTTTATTAAACGCGCCTATGTGTACATTTTGACTAACAAATAGTGTCGGTCTGTCACTCCCACTGGGGATCAACTTCCCGAAGGTAAGAAATAACCACATCTACTATGTATGACGTGTTAAACTTATCTCCATGGAATCACTTTCTAACTCTAATATGCGCACGCTAGTTTTAACCAATCAAAAACGACTTTCTCTGTTTTCTTTTATCTGACTTCAAAGATCAAAATGAGGAAGTCAGACTAGAATAAAATTTCTCAAAGAAGTAATAGTTTGCTAGGCTATTATTTAACATTCCTTACGCAAGAATAAGAAAATATTTACGAATTTTATTTCAACTACATTATATTTAACATATCTATCTATCATTAAAATTGTCAAATTTTATTATGTAAATTAATTTTTCTAAACTACGTAGATAATACTCAACAGTTTGTTAAAATTTTCAATATATATTTATATATTTTAACATACATGTTATTGTCAGTCTTTATAGGTTTTAAAAATATTGATAATGATTTCTCTGAGGAGTAGCAGTAAAAGAGCAATATATTCTTTTATTTATATATATATATATATATATATATATATATATATATATATATATATATATATATATATATATATTAAAAAGAAGAGAAGAGAGGTGCCGTAAACGTTTTGGGCTGTAATGTGGATTTATTTAGAAAAAAATATTATGCTTTGTTTTACATAATGTTACACTACACGTGTTTCTGGTCTCATGACCGTCTTCAGGTAAAAGCGGAGATTTCCACATATTTTTAAAAATAATTCATTTTTTCTTTTGTTTTTCAATGTTAAATATTCTCGATATGAGACATTTTCTGTGTTTGTAATCCGAATTTCTTTCTTGAATTGGCAATGAAGAGTTCTGCGCGAAGGGTCATAAAACAATTAAGGCTGGTCCAAGCGAAATGATGAATTACTTATCAGCATTTTATCTTTTAATGTTTTACTGACCCCTATGTGTTCTTGGATCTGTTTCTATTTTTGTGTGTTTCTGTCAGCATGCGTGTATATATGCGTACGTATATTCTCCCTCCATACATATACTGTTTTATTATGAGGAATTAGTAAACTCATTTGTACATATACACGCATACACATACATACGCACATTATAACAAAAAATACAAAACTCTGCACAACACATAATAAAATATTAACAAAAAAAGAGAAGGATTTCCTAATAAACTTTGTACCAAAAACAAGTAATTTCTACGGACTACCTAAAGTTCATAAATCGAGTGAAATAAGACAGCTATACATACACAAAAATCTGAATAAATTAGCATCCCAAACCCCAGTGACCTTACATTCAGACCAATAGTAGCAGGACCAGCCTGTCCAACTAGCAAACTCAGTAACCTAATAGACATAATATTGCAACCATATACTAAACAAATTAAAAGCCACATCAGGGACGATATCCATTTCCTTAGCTGCATACCACAAAAGGTAGATCCGGGAACGCTTATGGCAACTTTTGACATTAGTAGCCTATACAGTAACATACCCCATGAACTAGGAAAAAAAGCGATCTCATTCTGGATTGAAAAACATCCAGAAATACTACATCCGAGATTCACTAAAGAGTTCATTATCGATAGTATAGACCTAATTCTAAACAATAACACCTTTGAATTTGACAACAAAAACTATATCCAAACCCTAGGTACTGCGATGGGAACAAAAATGGCACCAACATATGCCAACCTAACATTAGCTTACCTAGAAGAAAACCTCTATGAAAAGATAGAACAAATATATGGGGCAAATATAAAAACCCAATTCACTAAATATTGGAAAAGATACTTAGATGATTGCTTCATCTTTTGGAAATCCTCATGGGGTGATATTAACCAATTCCATACACTACTTCAAAACTTACACCCAAAAATCAAATTCACGCAAGAATATAATTTTAACGACTTACCATTTTTAGATATAATCATTAGAAATAAAAACAACCACATAATCACAGATATCTACCACAAACCCACAGACACCCAACAATACCTTCATTTCAAGAGCCATCACCCAAAAAGCTGCCTAAAATCAATCCCCTATTCCCTAGCACGTAGAATTTGTACAATAGTGACTGATAAACACCTCCGAAAAATCCGCTTAGAAGAACTATATAAAACTTCAAAAAACGAGGCTACCCCACAACACTAATAAAGAAAGGTTTTGAACTCGCGAAAGAAATTCCTCTAGACCAACTTAGAAATAAAAAGAAACGTGACATAGAGCCAACCCTAGCATATGTCTCAACATACAACAAAAACAACCCGGAAATATTCACAGAAATTTAAAAAAATCTAGACTTACTTAGCAAGAACAATAAACTGAATAATATACTAAAAACAACGAAATTAATTAAGAGCAAACGCCAATCTAGAAACCTAAAACACATATTAACCTCATCTAAATTTAACCAACACACAATACAGGGAGTCACAAAATGTCAAAAGAAAAGATGTGGGCTTTGTGACATCATTATAGAAGGAAACTCCTACACTTTTGACAACCCAAAAAAAACATTCACAATAAATAAAAACTTAAACTGCAACTCCAAAAATGTAATTTATGTACTTAAATGCACAAAATGTAAGAAGTCATATATAGGCATCAGCCAACAACTGAACAACAGGGTCTCCCTACACAAAAGCAATATAAAATTGCTAGACAACAGAAAACTTTTTGTATCACAACCCATTTTCAAATGTAACCAGGGTAAGTTTAATATCATGCCGATATATCAAACAGACAATTACTCGTACCTACAAATACAAGAAAAAAACTTTATTAACAAATTTAAACCCGAACTAAATAGATCATAACGCCCCACACACACACAAAAAAAAACACAGAACATGCACACAAGGTGACCAAACACAATGATCAAATCACTCACATACATGAGCGCACGCTCATATACGGGAGACACGAGATTATATATATGTATGCACACATTTACATATATATATATATAGATACGCATGTTGACAAAACAGGGGAACTACTCCCGAGCATGTAGCTTGGGAAGTATGTGTGTGTATGTGTGTGTGTATGTACTGATTTCTTGTGGTGGGATGGTGTGTATGTGCGTATGTATGTGTATGCGTGTATATGTACAAATGAGTTTACGAATTCCTCATAATAAAACAGTATATGTATAGAGGGAGAATATACGTACGCATATATACACGCATGCTGACAGAAACACACAAAAATAGAAACAGATCCAAGAACACACAGGGGTCAGTAAAACATTAAAAGATAAAATGCTGATAAGTAATTCATCATTTCGCTTGGACCAGCCTTAATTGTTTTATGACCCTTCGCGCAGAACTCTTCATTGCCATTTCAAGAAAGAAATTCGGATTACAAACACAGAAAATGTCTCATATCGAGAATATTTAACATTGAAAAACGAAAGAAAAAATGAATTATTTTTAAAAATATGTGGAAATCTCCGCTTTTACCTGAAGACGGTCATGAGACCAGAAACACGTGTAGTGTAACATTATGTAAAACAAAGCATAATATTTTTTTCTAAATAAATCCACATTACAGCCAAAAACGTTTACGGCATCTCTCTTCTCTTCTTTTTAATATACATACTTTTCTCTCGTTGGAACCACTACAACCTCTTTCTTTTATATATATATAGTAGAACAAGTGGGGTCCGAACTGAGCGGCTACATATCGACAGAAAGCGACACAAGAATAACGAGGCCTAGGAGACGTGTACGGGAAAAGCGAGGTTATAGGAGCACGGACGGACTCATACTAGTCTGAAGGGCATTACCGAGAAACTTTTTCTTCTTCTTTCCTCTTTTTCTTCTTCTTCTTTCTCTCTTACTTCATGTTTTTTTGTTCTTCTTCTATTCAGGATTTGATCAAAGATAATGGAAGTTTATTGGTTTTGTTCTGACGGTATGGAACATTGCAAGTCAGTTTTTCCCTCACTGGTCTGTTAAATTTTAATTAAAAGAACGATCAGCTCATGGTTGAAAGGCTAACGTTCTAAACGATCGACAATGGACTGGATTAAATATTTGATAAAATTATGTATATTGATTATATTTCTATATTAAATGTAGCAATTCTGATGCTTCTCAGATATCTTCCTTGGTTGAATACTGTTTTCCATTCTCGTAGAGAACATGTCGAAAGATGGACCACAATTTTTTGATAGAATTAATATGAGAAAATATTGAGGACTATTCAATTATTTTGTTGTTAAAATATTTTTATGTTAGCAGATAAGAATTATCAACCATGTTGGATATTTTGAACTTTCTGCAATGAATATAACTCTTCTTTAAGAATATTCTTGCTTTTGATTATGTTATTAAAATGTAAACAAAGGCCAAAGAAAGCAAAATAATCTAAATAAATAAACATCCCAATCTGTCTGTTCGTCCGTCTCTCTGAAATCACTTTAACTCGAGCCACATTCGGCCTCCGTATGTCTATTGTACCTTTTGGGAGTCACAATGATCCCGGGATTGAGAATATGCTCTTCATCTGGTGCATGAACATCCAGAATTAGTGATTTTAAAAGTCTTTAATTTATATTCATTTTAAGGTAACATGAAGGACTTTTTGAGTTAAAAAATATATTAAGTTCAGATTAAAATATATCCAAAGCTTTGCGAACTGAAGAAATCAATTTTATTCGTTCATACTTATGAGTCTGGGTATGACGATAAACTACATCCGCGTCCTGGGTATGACGATAAAATACGTCCAACAACAAGGCCTCAGATAATGTTTTCGGAAAAATAATATTGCTAGCTATACGTTTTTGAAACAATAATGTTTCCAGCTATCCGTTTTTTAGAAAAATAATGTTACCAGATATGCGTTTTTTGGAAGGAATAATGTTGCCAGCAATACGTTTTTTTGGAAAAAATAATGTTGCCAGCTATACGTCTTTTGAAAAAAATAATGTTGCCAGCTATATGTTTAATAGTACTGTATATTTAATATATGTATAGGTATATGTGTATGTATGTATATGTGTATATATAAATATGTGTATATATATATATATATATATATATATATATATATATATATATATATATATATATATATATATATATATATATACCTTAATTTGGCATTAAATGAGCCACAGTGGTTGATATGCCATAAAACCCAACCAACCAACCAACCAACCATGTAAACCCTACGTACTAGTGGCAATATCGCAATGCTTGAGTGAAATGAGTGAAAAAAGGATTGCAGATCTGATTCCGGGATGAAAGGGTACATGAGAGTGCATGAGGATAAAGTCTGTTTAGAAACTCCTGAAAAGTATAACGTATGTCATATATGTAAAAAGTAAAAAGGTATGCACTTCAATTCTAACGTCTCTGCGTGAACTCTGAAATTTTATTCACTAATTTTTCTCTTCTTTTTAATAGGCGTAGGTAGGTCCGCTTATCCCCCGGTTCGCACACATCTACAGTATTTTAAAGAACGGTAAGAGTTTAACCTTTGTTTCCTGTTTATGATTAAGTTTCTGGTTCTTTCTAAAGCATGTACATTATCTTGCCTTTTCCCAATCATAACAATCTTGATCTCTTAAAGTCGAGAGATATCCGTTATCTTTCATACGTAAGCCCATGACGTATTTCCCTTTCTTACAATACTTCACCGGATTATTCTATACTTGTGGCTTGTATTGGATGAAGATTACTAAAAAACGGAGCAAGTATTTTGTGCAACGTCGTCTGCTGGAACATAACCGCTCTGTTTAATGTTGAAAAGATGGCGTTCTTCTGTAAAAAAAAGTGGCAGATCTGTCTGTAAAGTAACGGGTCTGGATGTGCTGTCTGGGCTATGAGCTGAGGAGGGATAAACAGATTGTGTTATCATGTATCATGATATCTTCGGCTTATATAACTGTAATCTTGGCTTTATGCAAAAATTGCATTTTTTTCACACGCGAGAGTTTGTGGCAGGACAAATTGTGGCTATTTCACCACGTCAATGCAAATGCTCAAAACACATCCTGAGAATCCAGCAGTTTCTTACCGAGAAGAACATCGCCGTACTGAATCAACTGTCATATTCACCTGATCCTACTCCTCGTGACTTTTACTTTTCACCATGATCAATTGGATGATAAAATGGGGGGGGGCGTTTTGAGGGCATGGAGACCATCAAGGTGGCCCTAACGTAGGAACTGAATTCCAGCCGTGCCTAGAAGCATGATGGAGAAATACATTATACTCGGTGGAAATTTACTTTGTAGGGTAAACCATGTAATTTATTCTTTAGAATTGAAATACATAGTTTGTCACACCAGTCGCATTATTTTTCAGACACACACATACACACATATATATATATATATATATATATATATATATATATATATATATATATATATATATATATATATATATCCGAGGATACCCGTCTACTAGGGCGGCTAGCCAATCCCTATCGCATTTGTGTTTATTCAACACTCACAGAGCGTGTTATCTAGCGTTATCAACAATTTGAATCAGCACGCTCAAACCCTCGGCCACGATGACTTGTGACTTCGTGCTAACTATTGACTCACAAGCTTGGGTTAAAACCATAAGTACTTTTCAGGAAGAATGAGAATGGAAATTTAAGTGAAAATATATCACATTAGTATAAAAAACGATCAAGTTAGTTTCATTCTGACGGATAATATAGAAAAGTTAAACAAGAGATTATAGCATATGTGATGAAAGTAGGTAACATAAAATATTGGCGTTTCAAAATCTGAAAAGTCCTTCTGTTTTGTTAGTCGTTGAACATAAGACACTTTCTTTGATATTTTATCAGAATTGGTTAAATCTTCTAGACGTACCGTCCTAAATATTATGCCATCTCTAAGATCACAAAACCCGTAACTCTTTAGATTCATAGGGCATCACATATACAGCAAGTGAAGTTAAGATAACCTGGCAGTGCACAATTCTCCCCAGGCTGGTTGCGATTCCAGAGTTTTCCCTCCGGTTGCCACACAAGGCTATAGAACCCAATCTGTCATGTTATATATATACACACACACAGACATGATGCGGTAAATGTAAAGAATTGTCCAATTGTTAGATTAAAATTTGAACCGTTGTATCTTAGAATTGATTAATGATATGTTACTGGAATTCTCCATGCTTTTTATAACACTATTGGACTCTACTTTGAAAAATAAGAATGTATTTAACTCTAAGTTAAAATGATTATGCCTCTTGCTGTTGTGACTTCCTCGTTCAGTTTTCTTATCTACTCTTCCCTCTTTTTTAAACTTATCCACATTTCTTATTATAGTTCTTGACTTGAAGACTTTGAAGATGGAAGCCAGAATATAAATGTTGGTATCTTTATCGAAGGATGAAAGATTTTTTCCTCTCACCATTGTTCAGATGGTACGGAACAGTGAGACTGACACAAACCGATTTTACACCGTTCTCTCTCTAGCTGAGTAACTCAAATTGTTTTTCTTATGATAAATGATGTCAAAATGGCTACATATTTTTTCTGAAAACCTGGAAAAAGTGAATAATTTTTTGTTATAGACATTTTGTGAGCTGGATACGATTTGGACAATTGTGTTACACGTGGTATATATATATATATATATATATATATATATATATATATATATATATATATATATATATTAACAATAATAAAAGTATTGATAATCCCTATGTGATTCCCAAGAGGATATAGATCCGTTGAGAGCTCTATGTCAAAAGACAGAGGAAAATTATTATATAATGGGGAAAAAAAAACACTTAAATAATATTTTATTTCATTGAAGGCGGCTTCAACATGGCTCCAAATTCTCAGATTGTAAACCAAATGTGAGATGGAAAAATTAACCTTAGTTTTAAAAATTAATAATCGTGATTTCATATAGGGAGTAGTGTAAAGAAAGATATTATCTTTGTGTAGGCAGGGGGGAAACGGTCTCAGTTCCGTAGTATTAACACCCGTGGTAACCAAAAATGAAATCCGGATTTTAGACAAAAGTATTTGCATTCAATTGGCATTTGAGAATACATTTGAAAAAAAGATTTTAAGTATAAATTCAGTAATCTGTTTGTATCCTTCCTCGGTTAAAATTCTGACACGTATGTATTCAACTTAAAAAAAATACTGTTAAAATTTATTTTAAAGTAATGATAGAAAAAAATTAAAAAAAAAGTTTTTTGAACATAACTAAAGATTTCAATTTAACCATAAAAAGACCTATTCAAAACAATATATATATATATATATATATATATAGTCATCGACATTTGAATGAACCCGCTAGTGACCGAGAGGGCTCAGTTCGTAGAAGAGCTTTGCATTATCAGCAGTAGTAGTAACTGTTTACAAATTCACTCTTTTTTTCTTGAGTGCTCAACCGATGCAAGAGGAAGCAACATCTTCGTAAAATTTTCAAATAAAAAGGTCAACTCCTTAAGAGCCACCGTCCTCAAAATGCGTTCTTCTGGTTATGGCGATAAACTCCATCCGTCAGCAAGGCTTCTGATCGAGATATTGAAGAAACGTGGAACCACCTCTTAATTGTAGTTGTGCCCAGGTCCACCCTGACCTGGGTCCGTAGAACCTGTCAGGGCAAATAATTAACTTACAAAAACATCTACAGTACATTTTTATAATGAAATGAGCAACAATATATTGTTATACCAAAAGGACAATGCAACACTAAAAAATTAAAAGATATGTATTTTTATAATAAAAATTACCACCAGTGCATGACATACTTTTGACTTGAAAGTATGCAATTATGTAGACAATATCTGTAGTTGAGAGCATAAAATGACGTACAAAATATTTAGATTTCGGCAATAAATGACACATACAGGTATTGTTATGCTGCTAAACAAAATCAAACAACCAACATCAAAATGGGAACGGTTTGCAGGGAGAAATATGCAATTAACTTCGGATATATATATATATATATATATATATATATATATATATATATATATATATATATATATATATATATATATATATATATATATATATATATATTAGGAAATGGACAAAGTCCGACAATTTATTTATTAAAGAAATTTTTATGTTTAACGTTCTTATTATAGATACAAGTATTTAAGTAAATGCTCTGTTTATAATAAACAGTATTAAATAACATTTACCGGCCTGAATGTCCAATAAATTTTCATAGAAAATATTCGTCCTTTGACAGGATTCGAACCTGCATCCTATACGGATATATAGTAAATTCAACCTTGCCAACCGAACGATCCTTTGCGGTCGAGGGACGTCAGCGTAAATGACGGTTCTGTATAGGATGCAGGTTCGAATCCTGTCAAAGGACGAATATTATCTATGAAAATTTCTCGGACATTCAGGCCGGTAAATGTTATTTAATACTGTTATTATAAACAGAGCATTTACTTAAATACTTGTATCTATAAAAAGAACGTTAAACATAAAAATGTCTTTAATATATATATATATATATATATATATATATATATATATATATTCCTGGATTTTACTTTGAGCAAAGATGGGTTACAATGAGGTAATGATTTGCAAGTTCCTATAGTTAACTATTTTTAGTACATTTGATCGTTATTGGGTGACCACTACTTGTGAAAATGTAAACATTGAAGTAAATAACCAAAATTAAAATTGAGAAAAAGAAAAGAGAGATTCATTTCATTCCATATAAGAAAAGGCGTCAACGATCGCCTTTCTCTGAATTTCCTAGGAATAGTATTTGATAGAAATGACGATTTTTAAGTCTATTATAGAAGTTATTATTTCTAGTAATGTCTAGTAACTGTAATTTTCTAGAAATAGTAATTCCTAGAAATTACTACAAGGAAGACGAGCCGATATAGTAATAGAATAATGGATAGCATCTAGTGTTGAGGAATTGAAGAGACGAATTCCTCGCCGAGTTTCTTACATCGGGGAAATACCCTTCTGTTAGTTATTAAACAATCGCTTGTGTCTCCACCCTCGACCTGTGGGTAACTTGCTGGAATGAGTCCTTGGGTGGAAACCGGACTAGGAGAAGCCCAACTCTGAAATCAAAACATGAGTAGTTGTGTGGTCGGCAACTAAATCCGTTCTGTTAATAGCCGGTTAAACTGCTCATAGCCAGTGGCCATCACTCCAAATATGGGTTAATTAGCTTCAGGATTCCGTAATTTGCGAAGCGTGCTCAATACGGCTACAACTTTGCAGATGTGCTCAATCAGAGACAGCTTCATACAAAAGAAGTGACAAAGCCCTGAATTTGGATTTGGATTTGGAAAGACAGATCGGCTCTTCTTTCTCCTTTTTACCCAGAGAGAATTTAGGCATGTCTGATGTTCCGAAGTCTTTGAATTAGCAAAGTGTTAAATAAAAAGTTTTATTTCGTAAATACGGTGTGAACTGGTATCATTCAAACGATTTTCCCCGTAGAGTTCAGAGACTATTTTCGTAGTGATCATTTGCTTTTAAATGGTAAATTTAATAGCTTGGAATCGATGTTGGATTATTAGAAAATTCCGTGTCACTTTCCAATCGAGTATTGCAGAAAGCACGACGAATGGAGAGACCAGAAATTAACAAATATAAAAACGAAAACAAAATAACAGAAAGAAATTAATTACTTTGGTAGATTGAATGATTTGTAATTGAGATCGGCGTAGAATAATTGCACTTTTAAACGAAAACATCTACATTAAATGTCTAATTTATCAAATACAATATTCAAAGAAAAGTAAATTACCGTTAGTAAAGCTACAGTTTAATATTGAGCGAATCCTTCTTACAGAAAAGAGGTTAAAAATATTGCTGTCATTTGCAAATGTGTGAAATATCCTGATTGGTCTGCGATAATGTTGGCACATATATTATGATAGAGAAACTTGCCAGGTGCAGTCGATTCAAGTGTGTAAGCTTTTTGAACTTTTGGTGGCAGTAAAGAGCATTTTAGTCTATTTTCAAAAAAAAAAAAATATATCTAGAGAAATTATTTTAATAACAGAAATTCCGAAAAACATCATACTTTTCTCACAGGCTGTGTATTTCGTGAATATATCAACTAACTTTCAATAGATATCATGATTTTTCCATGAAGAAAAATATGTGGCTAAAGTTTGTCGGAGGTGGTACTGATGATAAGTGTTTCAACCATGAACGTTATGTAACACACATTGTGTAAATGCTCTATCTCACTGTCTCTATTTCTCTCTACATTTCTATCCGTCTGTATGTCTGCCTTTCTCTCTCTCTCTTAATATATATACAAAGAAAGCCGTTTAGAACAGTTGCAGCAAATTACCAAGTTGTCTGGAGGCCGTGGTTGAAGCCAATTGCGATTTTACTGTTTAGTATTCCAAGATATTTTTGTGTAATTTTGGTAAATATATTTGTTAAAATGAGATGTCAGTGTAATTTTTATTTTTGCGTAATCCAATCAGAATCAGTTCAATTTATCCATAGAACTGTGTATATATATATATATATATATATATATATATATATATATATATATATATATATATATATATATATATATATATATATGTATGTATGTATAAGTGAAAGATAAATACAGAAAAAACGAGAAGCAAACAGGCAAAGTCAGTGGACATAGAAATTAACACTGGATTGTGACTGTCAGGGTCATTAGACAGACCATGTTTTAGTGCACCATCACTATATTATATAGGTAACCGGGAGTCTATAAGAAATGGACGAAGGGTGTAGAATATTAATTATTATTACAAAATTCAGGTGTCGGTTCCTCGCTCCAAGCAAAGACAAAAGTTCATATAAACGTAAGTCCGCAAATCATACTTATTTTAAATTACTAGCTTTAATGAAAGTTTACAATAAATGGTTCTGTGTAGCCGTGTGGACTAGGTTACATTTGTCATTCGTGTACATTTTGATAAAGGTAAAATAACATTAAAATTAGAATGAAACTTCAACATTCAATAAACTAAGTTGGAAAAGTGAATTGATGTTATTGCATATAGAAAGGTAAAAAAGAAGAATTGGATATATTGATGAGCTCGGATCGAAACCCGACCGGAACCGTTTCAGTCAGAGATGTTACCGTTGGCCATCAACATGTTTATTTTTTTTTCGGTTTCACCACCTATTTATCTCTTAAAAATATAATCGCTATATTACTTAAATTATTTTTTTCTTTAATAAGGCTCCATGCCAAAAATAATACGAAAGTTAAAAATGTATGTAGGATTCTAATTCATATTGTAAAGTAAAATTTACTTAAGTATAATAAATATGACAATGTAAAGATTTTAAATCAGGTTCGTATTATAATCTATAATAGAAAGTCCGTTTCATAACATACTGTAGTATTCTTTGAATAATTGTCTCGGAGCACAAAATGTTTTCGTTTTAGGGATATTAACCTAACCAAGCTAGAAGGCCGTTAAATTTCAGATTCTACGAATTGACGGAATTCCATTGGTTAGATTTATCCCTTCTTAGTTTATTCAGCTCCCTCCATCCCACATAGATTTTTCTCTTCTCCCTTTCGGTGTTACTAAACACTTAGATTACTTTCTTTCTCCACATATGAATTCTTTTACATCTTTTATGGGGAACTTTCCAATGACGGAAGTGGAAGGTATACTTCGATTAATGCATTTCTGAATAAAATATTTTAGTAGCATCGTGATTCCCCACCTGATGAAATGTTAAAGAAGTTTTTTTTTTTTTTTAACGTTGAAACAAGATGTACAGTTTTGTATTGGGTATGTGCATATTCTAATTTAACACTGCTTAGTATATATATTAGTATATTAGTATATATTAGTCTGTAGTTCACTGCCAGCAGCAAGCAGAAATATTTCTCCTCCCGATGATGGCCATTTCGGCCGAAACCAATCGAGGAATCTAAATGGAATAATAATAAAAAAACGAAAGAATATAAATCTACAACCCAGTGTGTCTGAAGATTTTAATTTTTTAATTTTTTTTATTGTTTAATATATATATATATATATATATATATATATATATATATATATATATATGTGTGTGTGTGTGTGTATGTATGTATGTATAATTATAATTATGGCTGTATGCTATTGATATATCCTTTGTGATATAAATATATATCATTATCTTGTGATTACGTAATTGACTGTCTTCCCATAAACTCTCAGTTAAGTATTTTTTAAAAAAGACAATAAATAATAAATGAAAACTTTTAATTTGTTGATATTAAAATGTTTGTATTAAATAAAGTTATTATATGATTATATATATATATTTGAACACCCACAGGAATGTATTCATATATAAAAAAAATATTTATGATTGCACAATCACCGAAAATGAGACACGCACACGCGCGTGCGCACACACACACACGGTATACATTAATTCCACGTTTATTGACCAGGAGTAGAGGTTTATCCCAGGGTTCCTGTTAGAATTAATTTTCCAGTTCTTTCTGAAGTCTTTTCATTCTCTTTCGATTCCAGTAATCTCGTGTATCCAAGTACATAATTTTAAATATTTGAGGAGCGTTTTCACAGAGCACAAAATGTGCGACACTGAAAACTGAAAGCGCATTGTGATTGCGAAATATGCCTTTCAAAAGCTAATCAAATTATTAAGAAACAGAAACATTTCCTTAGAAAGAAAGAAAAAACTACTGAACTGTTACGTAATATCAGTTTTCATATATATCAGTGAATGCCGGAGAGTCTTCTCACAAATAGAGAAGAGACTTGATGCAACAGAAATGTGGTTCTACAGAAGGATGATGGGAATACTAGGGACACATGTGAGCAAAAATGAAATTTTTGAGAAAAATGAACAAAAATAACACTTATAAATAACATCAGTGAGAGGCAGTTGAAATTTATAGGGCACATAAAGAGGAAAGACGGCTTGGCAAATCTGATACTCACCGGACAGATTGAAGGCAAGAGGTACAAAGAAAAACAACGCATAACAGACCTAGCAAGAGAAAATGAATGGTATTCCAATGTTTAGGAGTTATAACAAAAAGACCAAATTTATTAAGAGCTAAAAATGATAGGAAGTTGTGGAGAGCCATAATCGTCATCGTGCTGATATGACACAGCATATAGATTAAGTCATAGTGGCATTATCCCTTTGCTTTTGGTAGAATTATTAACAAATATATTTATTGCATGTGTGTGAATGAAAATCTACATTATTCTTGAATTTAATATCATATTTACCTATCAGTATACGTGGAAATTCCACAAAATTTTTATAACACTGATTTTTAGATTAAATTATCGATGTAAGTACTGTTCATGCTCCGACAAGATTGACGTCAGAAATAAATTAGTTAAAATAAAATAAAAAAATCTTTCAGAAATAAAATATATTTTTCTGAAACTTTATTTGATGAACATTAGTTGATTTAAAGTTTAATTAATCTTATCTGGAACTAATATTACTTACTTTATTATAAATAACGCAGTAAAAAGTTTTTACCATGGGTGTGGGTGTTGATGAGATGTTTAAGATTCTTTTATAAGATGAGATGTTTAAGATTCTTTTATACGGGATATATAACTGTAAAAAATACTTGACAAATATAACTTGATTACCTGTTTAATATAATATTTTTAACTACCCAGTAATCTTAAAAGATTAAGAAAATATTCTATGTAATTTAATACTTTACTGAATTTTATGTACTTTGGCTTTATAATCATAAGAAGAGGCTTTTGGAGGAAATGTTAAAATATACCAACAAATTTGAAATGTTCTCTAATTACACACTTATTTTGTGATAATGTCCTATATGTACATCCATATTTAAAAAAATCAGCACGTCTATAAACACGAAAATACTAAATTATTTTTTAAAATACTGGTGGTCCGGTCACTGAATTGTAGTAATCTTTTTCATTTATAATTAGTAAATATAGTCTATACTTAACAGAAATATCACCAAACCGCTAAAAAAAAATACAGAAATTTAAAAAAATTTAAAATGTGTACCTTATAACAATAAAAATTTAAAGAAAATGATAAAAAAAAAAAAAAAAATTGTAAAATGAATTATTCATTGAATTTTTTTTTTAAGACAATAGTGTCCATAATATATCTTTTTAATAAAAGCATTAGAAAATTCTAATAAAATAATGTCTGAGTTTTATTGCATTTTTTATTTTCAAAATTCAAAGCAAATTTTCTGTAAATGGGGGTCCGGCTATTATAAAAATGACTTAAATTCTCCAAGGACATCTGATTGTTATCAATATAAACATTAAGGTATAGAAAAATGAATTTCGCAAAATTTCATAGAATTAAATAAAGTGTGTGGGGGATAGCAGATGTGAAAAATATTTTTACTAACATTTCTAAAAAGGAAAACTTTCTAAAATAATTTAATTCATTTGAGTTAAATCATTTAAAAACGTCATGAAATATTCATTAAAATTCGACATTCTCTCTCCCTCTCATATATATATATATATATATATATATATATATATATATATATATATATATATATATATATATATATATATATATACGCCCATACACAAAAGGAATGCAGATGCACTACTGCACAAATTTCGAGCACTTTAATACATATACATACTCACACAACGTCATATTTGTATATATATATATATTAACCTCTGCCTTTATACATACATATATACATATATATATATGTATATAATTTTAA
The DNA here is from genome assembly GCA_963932145.1 of Acanthosepion lycidas. Taxonomy (NCBI): domain Eukaryota; kingdom Metazoa; phylum Mollusca; class Cephalopoda; order Sepiida; family Sepiidae; genus Acanthosepion; species Acanthosepion lycidas. Next base: position 107,616,439 of record OZ010583.1, on the reverse strand, counting down.
TTATTGTTTTTAAAGTATGATTCCACCACTACATAAGAATTCTCATGTTTCAAAAACAGAAGGTAGAAACTTCAATTTAATTAAAATCTTCTGTTTTTGAAACATTAGAACTCTTATGCAGCGATGGAATCATATTTAAAATAAATAATTATAATTTAGGCTCTACTTATGCGTCATGTGTATGACGATAAACTGCATCTGCGTCCCTGGGTTAGACTATAAAACTACGTCCAGCAACAAGGCCTCTGATCAGGAGGTTCTGAGGAATGTGGAACCACCTCTTAATTGCTGGTGTTCCCAGGTACACCCTGACCCAGGGGTGGTAGCACCTGTTAGGGTCCCAGCTATGGGCAAATAGTTAACCCCCAAACCCAGATATCTTCCAGGGTATGACAATAAACTACATCCGCATCCTGGTAAGACGATAAACTGCGTCCAACAGCAAGGCCACTGATAATATGTTTTTGAAAAAATAATGTTACCAACTGCACGTTTTTGAGAAAAAAAATATTGCCAGCTATGTTTTTGGAAAAATAATATTACCAGCTATACGCTTTTGAGAGAAAAAAAAATAACAGAAATGTATTTTTGACAAAACAAAAATATTATCAGGAAAAAAAACAGAACAAAACAAAAAAACATTGTCGACATTAAATGACCCATTGAAGTTGATATGCCGTAAAACAAAATAGACCAAATCAAATCAACTTATGAATTGAGCATTGTTTGTTTAAAAATAAAAACAAAAATACTAAAGAACTTCGGATTATTAACCTATTTTCCTATATATTTGCGCACACCCACGCACACCCACGCACACACACGGACACACACACATATATATAATTGCTTTGACGTGCTATTTTCCCTGTTGGCCCGATGACAGGAAATTAAGCGTGCTACTAGGTTGGCATTTTGGTCCCACCCTTTTAGGGTTGAAACAGTTAAATATAACCGCCACTTCTACTCCGACGGCTTCTTTCCTTGCACATCCTGACAATGGAGATCCCCTCCACTTACTTTCTCCCCTGATAACCTTAAATTTTTTTTTAAATGCAACGTCTTTTAAATGCCTTGATACTCTCCCATTATTTTATTCTTTCTAAAATCCTCCCCTATATACAGTCTTTTCTCTTACTTTCATTCTCTGCAACCCCATGTGTATTAGTGGCACTCCCACTTTGCTTGGGGTAAAATGCCATATATATATATATATATATATGAAGAAATATAGTTTTAAGGTGTGTTATATTTATGGGATAAAG
>OZ010583.1:107585174-107612674 GCA_963932145.1 Acanthosepion lycidas | reverse complement strand
TATTTTACACCATGGCTTGTAGCCCGCAAGATTTTGAGTCTCTAAGCTTCAGCCTGCTAAGCCTTTAAGTAAATCTAGTATTGCGAACACACTTGTTGCCGTTAATATCACTATCAACATGCAATATTTAATAAATATTAAAACAGAGTTAAATGTTTTCTTAAGAATTAAAACTCGAACCATTACTTAGAAATGGTTCGAGAAGAAAAGAAAAACATTTCCTTTGATGAACGTGAAAAACAAAAATATCTGTTTTATTTTACTTCTGATTTATTCTGTTTAAAGTCTGAATTATAATGACGAAAAAGTATTTATTGATTAACTATCCCGATCAATGCACTTAACCAAATTAGTACACCACATGACTCGAAAATTAGACAGTATAAAATATCAGTGAATACTGACTTCACATATAATATTATTTTATGAAGTTGACACTAATTAATAATATCCTTTTATTGAAACTGTTTAAAAATCAGAAGTTAATTTCTTATATGCTATTTCGTGTGCCTTCAATATACTGATAAAAGTTAATTGTAACACCCACATTTTACTGAGTATTACAATTTTCAGCTCGATTTTGAAATAATATATATATATATAAAATTAAACATTTTGGCAGACAACTTGATAATATAAGAAAATCATTTCTTTTGTGGACAAACAAAACAAAAAGTAAAATTAATTTACATCAAATTTTTACAAAATCTTCCAATTTAAATCGTAATTTTGAATGTGAACTATCATTATATATATATATATATTTTGTTTGTTTTTCAATGATTGATTAAATGATATATGAATTGCATACTATTTTCTATTTCATATACCCGTACATATACATAAGTATATATGGTATTTAAAACTGTAAACTCACTTTATCTCATAGATATATTTATATAGACTAAAATATTTATAGTCTTAATATGCTATTGGTATATTTAACGTTAAATACAACGATATTTAACGTTACAAATAACGAAAGAAAATAGAGCTTTTATTTTTCAAAGCAAACAGTTTTCAAGCAAAAATCGCACGATAATAAATGATAATTCCAAACAAAGCATCACAATGCTGGAAAATTAAAAAAATATGAAAAATTATGCTTATTTGAAAAGTGAATCTATACACTATAAAATAAAATTAGAGTAACTCTAATTTTATTTTATAGTGTATAGATTAAATAGCCATTAGATTTTGATTTCACAAAAGCAGGGCTTTTAAACGCTAATTTTCCTGGCCTTTTTCTCCTCTAATCAATGTACAAAATATTGAATTACACCCAAAATCTATTTGATGGGATACGAATCAAAATAGCATAAATAAGTATACATTTTCTTCTTCATAAGCACTAAGGATGTAGGCGATCATGTCTCTACGCAATTTCTTTTGCTTTTAACTCTTTTTTTTTTTTCTTTTTGTTACTTCTCCCAAACACCGCTACGCTATCCATATGACATTCAATATAATTATATACTACGTCATTATACATGTTTACTTACATACCTACCTCTAAAACTTACCACTCCCGGTACCCTCTATGTTGGCTCTGAAGTTGTGTACGTGATCGGTGCACCTATGCATTTGTGTATCTATGTGATCGGTGGAAACAATTAATTATCACTGGCCAGACAATTTTACGATTTTCTCTTTTTCTCTTTTCAGTGGCATAAATCTACAATTACAGTTGTATGAAAAGAACGGGAAAAGGAAAGGATGTAAGTGTGGATCTGTCTGCATAGAAGCATTTACATCACTTTAAGATGCTTTATCGTTATTATACACAATCGGTCACGGTTTTCTCTTTGTTGCACTTGAACGAAATAAAAAAATAATTCCCTTAGACATACAGATAGATTTTCTTCTTCTGCATCATCATTATTTCTCTTAGTCTGGTTAAACGGGAATAAAAAGACAGAGAAAAGAAATGTCACAAAACTGAACATTTGTACTTTATATAGTTTTACTTGATACGCCAGTAGGGAGAAATATCGGCGAATACCTATACACTTTAATGATACGCTAGCAGACACCAATTTAAACAGAAATTCGTCTAAAATGCTTATATATATATATATATATATATATATATATATATATATATATATATATATAGATAGATAGATAGATAGATAGATAGATAGAGAGAGAGTATATATATATGTATATATATATATATATCGAGAGAGAGAGAGAGAGAGAGAGAGAGAGAGAGATAGTAGCATCATGATATCCCACCTGATGAAAAGCTAAAAGAAATGTTTTAACGTTGAAAAAAGATGTACCGTTTTGTAGCGAGTATATGCATTTTCTAATGTAACACTTCGTAATAAAAATAAATATCTATTACTATACTTTCAGTATTCAGCCCTATTTTAAAGTAATGTTTTCAACGCTGAAATCTTACTCTTCGTTATTTTACATTAGTATATATATATATATATATATATATATATATATATATATATATATATATATATATATATATATATATATATATATATATATATATACAGGTTTAGTATTTATTTAAAAATTATAACATATGTATGTTATAACATCACTAAAAAGATGGTCATTTTTCTATGCGTATATAGAAATATATATATAGGTTTAATAAAATATATATAGGTTAAAAGCTATATAAGATAAAAGGTACATAGGTTTAATAAAAGATGTCTGCCAAATGACAGCGGTTAAGCTTTTTATTATATTTTTGTCATTTCTTGCAAAATATATCATATAGTTAAGATGTCACTCACCTTTAATAAAACCTGTATAAATATGTATATATATATATATATATATATATATATATATATATAATGGAGATAGCTAAAAAATACATACACGGACACGCACACGCATACATATATATATATATATATATATATATATATATATATATATATATATATATATATATGTGCGTGTGTGATGGGGATACCTAAAAAACACATACACAGACACGCATACGTACACACATACATACATGTGTATATATATATATATATATATATATATATATACATATATATATATGTATATAATATAATATAATATACATGGATTTATATACACATATACGTTTATATATATATATATTTATTTATTTATATATATAAGCATATATATATATATATATATATATATATATATATATATATATATATATATATATATATAAAGTGAACATTGAAGTTAGCACTGAGAAGCAACAGGTTGTTTTATGCTAGACGCAAGTGTGGCCTGATGATTGCTTCTCGCATGAAACAGCCTGTCGCCACTAAATGTTGACGTCAATGTTCACTTATATTTACATACGCTCTGTCTATGATATGGAGCACTATCCCATAAATATAGTACACCTTAAGAGTAAATTTTTTCATATATATATATATATATATATATATATATATAATAGACTCTCAAAACCAAAAATTTGTGCGATAATTGTGGCATTTATATATATATATATATATATATATGAACATTTTATCGGTAGCTCACAGCCTGCATATCCAATTTCGTAAGCCTTCGCCCTAGAGTGGCTGCTCCATTTTTATTTCAATTGGGCTGAATTTTTTTAACTAACTAACTTAGCAGGACACGATCTTTATTCTCGAGCTATAAACTTAGAGTTAACGTGTTTAGCCCCCAAAAGGAAATGTTTCTTACTACTAATGTTTTCATCAATTGAATCAATTTTATATCTATAAGGGTGGAGTTGCAATAAAAAAAAAAAACTGTTATAATTTTATATATAAATTATTAAAAATACACGAACGGGGAACTTTTAAATTTAAAATTCGAATATGCAGAATAAGTGATAAGATATTTCTTTTCTTCATAAAACCATTTGCTATTACAATGTGAGATATTTTATTTATTTTTAAAATAATAAAAACAAGAATAACACAGGATATAGAAAGCTGAATGAGATCAGCTCATTTCAAAATCTCGATACGCAGGGCGTCAAAAATATAAATATCTTTGTATCTTGAACGTTTTCGATGTAAAAATTCAACAGGCTATAATAACTGACTAATTATTCATCTATAGAATTATTTCTGCGAACGAAACGCGATACTGATGATAATTTTTCCACGCTCTTATTCTGATAAAGGCATTTGTATGTATCTCTCAAAAAATAGCATATAGATGATAACATCCAAATCTTTGTGATTTTGTCTCATATGGAATATATATTGTAAACCTATATATATATATATATACGCATATGGAATTTTTAAATTTTTTTTTCTCCTACCCAACATTCTCGCATTCACAGCTTATTTGCTGCTGTTTCAAATGTTTTTAAAACAGAATATTATCTTGTTTAATAATTCTCGCAAACTTACTCGAACTATTTATTAAACGTTTTAAAATCATGATATGAAAACACCGAAGAATTTTAGATAACATGATTTACCGTATATCCTTGCGTATCATGCGACATTTGAAGGCCTAATTTTAAAGCTAATTTTAAGGGGTCCGAATTATACAGGAGATATAAAATTAACGTCTATACTGCTGGCCATGGCTGGGCCGTTGACCAAAATATATATATCCAACGACTGTAATGAAATTAGCGTCAAAATTAATATATATACGGTATATAACTGAACATTATACGTTCTTATATATTATTAATGTATGAAAAATAAATATTCCCAACACACACACAAACGCACACAGACACACACACGCACGCATGCGCGGGCGGACTGTCTCTCTCTCTCTCTCAAACACACACACACACACACATATATATAGCGAGAGAGAGAGAGAGAGAGAGAGAGAGACATACAGACAGACAGAGACAGACAGAGACAGACAGAGACAGAGACAGACAGGAAACCCATAGTCTGGTGGGTGTCAATACTGACAACCCTCCTGCAACCAAGGCGGCCCCAAATGAATATACTTTAATCCTCGGATCGTGTCAGTACGGTTGAGAGGGCGGAGTAGAGGCATATATGATCTGAGTAGCGTACGGGATCTATATACTATCGCCCAGGCATGCGCCCCTGGAGAAAACAATCCAGTCTCACCACAAAAGGATTGAATTTCGAAAAAAACAGGGCGCCACCTTTATATCGTGAATTAAAAGGTTCCTCTCACATACACATACACACACAATATATATATATATATATATATATATATATATATATATATATATATATATATATACACACATACACACACACATACATAAACATACACATACATAAACATACACACACACACACACACACACACATATATATATATATATATATATATATATATATATATACAAATAAAAAATATATATATGTGTCTTGAACAACGCTGTGTTTTTTTTTCTATTAATATGTTTGTTTAATCTTTGGCGTGTAGGTTTCATATTTTTTTTAATTTATTTATTTAGTTACTTCTGGGATTGGTCAAAGATCTTTTTCAAGATGTTTTTTATCAGGAGACCCTGAAATATATTTAGATAAAAATATTATTAAAATATTTTGTTCTACGTTGTATCGGGCACTTTTTTTTAGAAAATGGAAATACTACAGAACAGTGGATTCTTAATCTGTCTGTTTTTTTATTTGTATATATATATATATATATATATATATATATATATATATATATATATATATATATATATATATATATATATAAAAGTGCTCGATACAACGTAGAACAAAATATTTTAATAATATTTTTATCTAAATATATTTCACATGGTTACATAAAAAAAAAATATTCTATGTTTCGGAACTTAAACATGTTCCGTTATCAGGCGATGTTAGGTGACTTGGTTTCTGGTGAAAATGATTTATTTTTGAAAACAGAAAACAATACGATAGCTTATATATATATATATATATATATATATATATATATATATATATATATATATATATATATATATATGTAAGCAAATATATGGATATAGATCCGACAGTATCAAGGAAAATATACGGAAAAAACAAACAAAAATCCTTATATGCAATTATGCTGTTTTAATGTTAATATAATGTCAACGTCGGACGTTTCAGTCTAACAGACCATCTTCAGAACATATTCATAAAACATAATTAACACTAGACCATATTCAATTCAACATGAAAAAGACGATGGACATAAGAGCAAGACCAATCAAAACAGATAACTGAAATTAATTATGTTTTTATGAATATGTCCTGAAGATGGTCTATTAGACCGAAACGTCCGACGTTGACATTATATTAACATTAAAACAGCATAATTGCATATTAGGATTTTTGTTTGTTTTTTTCCGTATATTTTTCTTCATATATATATATATATATATATATATATATATATATATATATATATATATATATATATATGTATGTATGTATGTATGTATAAATAAAAGGAAGATGTTGTAGTAGTTCCAACGAGAGAAAAGTGTGTATATCAAAAAGAAGAGAGATACCACAAACGTTTTTGTTTGTAATATGGATTTAAAAAAAAAAAATGCTTTATTTGCCATAATTTTACTACACGGGTTTCTGGTCTCGCGACTGTCATCAGGTAAACGGTGGACATTTTTTTCTGATTTATGTTTTTCGATGTTAAATATTCTCGATATGATACATTCTCTTCCTATGTGTTAGTAATCCGAATTTATATATATATATATATATATATATATATATATGAAGAAATATAGTCTTAAGGTGTGCTATATTTACGTGATAAAGTGCTCATTATCAGAGATAGAGCGTGTGTAAATATAAAAGTGAACATAGAATTCAACACTTAGAGGCGACAGTCTGTTTCATGCTATATGCAATCGTCAGGCCTGACGATTACATATAGCATGAAACACACTGTCGCCTCTAAGTGTTGACTTCTATGTTCACTTTTATATATATATATATATATATATATATATATATATATATATATGTGTGTGTTTGTGTGTGTGTGTGTGTGTGTGTGTGTAAACACACACAGACACATATTTATATATATCAGTTTTTTTTTAATTTAATCACGGTCGAGAACTTCTCAGCCAATTTTTGATTTCTATAAAATATGTAAATATCTTCACACAAAAGATTCACTCGCGAAAGAAAAACGACCTCGAACCAGAGGAATATATTTACATGTTTTACCCCCTATTCATCAATAGACATGAGCATTCAGATCTGCCTTTGGTTGTTTCCATCAGTTTTGTACAGATACGTGAGCCAATTTGAATGTTTGAAGGCTGTCATTAACACAGAGTTAATCATTTCTTTACGCATGGCGTATGCATACAATGTCTGCGCCTGTGACGCTAAGACCATCAACACAAAGTCGGGGCAGTTTTAATGGCAAATGGAATCATAAAGAATTTGAATGAAACTGAACGCTGCCATGAACCAGGGCGTACGTTCATATCCCTTGAAACATCTCTTCCCGTACGATCACCGATGTTAAGCAACGTCGAACCTGATCAGTACCTAGATGGGTGACCGCTTCGGAACACCAAGTTTTGTGACTTTGGATGTACGAATGGTGTAATGGATAACAGATCGAAATTTGAAATCGGAGAGCCGAGTTCCAATTCCAGTCGGGTTCGTGATATTCACTTTCGCTCAAATACCTTTGCGAAAAGTTATGAATCCATATCTTCTTACCCTATCTATGGGTTAATTATTAGTGTATGTACTATTATCCTTTTAAAAAATCTTAAAATCTAAAATTATTTTCTCTCTTTAAATAGCAAAAATGTTGATAATCTGTAAAGACATAATCAATCCAATCAATCGATTAAAAAATCATGAACGTCTTTTTTTGTGTGTCCGTCAGCTGGCGGACACCTTTACTCGTCACTCTTTGATCTTGGGCCAATCACAGTCGCGTAGAAAGTTATTTCAGTGACGTTTCTCTCGTCTCCGGATAACGAAATGTAGTTGGCTGTATTCCGTTCGTCAGCCTCCCTTCCACTGTAAAGAAGCAGTGGCAGTCAGAGGAGCAGGTATCCCGGCAGAGAAAGTTGCAGCCGTTTCACAGGGTAGGACCAAAATGGCAGTAGCCCAGCCAACAACATTAAGGCAGCAAGATTAAATGCAACAGTGGTGGTAGCAGTAGCGCTAGTCAGAACGGTAGTAGCGTCTGTTCGAGTAGAGCTCAGGTTCACAGGCAGTAAGAGTATTTGCTATTTCCTTTGTAGTAACAGTAGTAGGGGGAAGAGGTTTAACGATGTGCAGAGTTTAACGTTTTTATAGATAAGAAATTGAAAAATCGAACACTCCTTATAAAGGGGTTTGCCGTCATAATGACTGGAATTAAATTAACAATTACAACATACTTAAAAAATAAGTATTGTTGTTAATAGTTTAAAGAGACTTTTAAAATTATTTTCTATTGATGTACTTGAATATTTTTAAGAGTGAAGAATCTGTTACTCTTTTTAGATATATTTTTTAAATAGTTAAATATGATTAACAAATAAACTTACGAACAATCAACAAAAGTTAAAACACACAGACACACACACACATAAAGGGTGCCTTGACAAATTTCACCTAATTTCCGCAAAAATGAAATTAAAACTGACATCTCATTTTAACAGATATATTAGGTTGGTGCAAAAATAATGACGTAATAATGTCGTTTTTTGACGTTAAAAAAATACGTCTAAAAACGACATCATTATGTCATTATTTTTGCACCAACCTAATACTTATCAAAATTACACAAAAATATCTAGAAATACTAAAGAGAAAACATATTCAACAAAATCGTCATTGTCTTCAACCACTGCGTCCAAACATCTCTTCTGGACGGTTTTCATAATTAAGTTCGTGAATGTTGCCATAATCCTCGCCTTCAGTTCATCTTTGGTGCTACAAGAAGTTTTGCTAGTCTCTCGCTCGAATGCGCCCCACACATAATAATCAAAGGGGCTGCATTCCAGGTAGCCAGGTGCTTGATGTGGTCGCAGAAATTGTCTGATATCTCCTACTTTTGTGGTATAATGTAGAGTCATGTTGCCATACATAATGTCTTCCAGCAGCCTTCCTCTTAATCCACAACAGCGCAACCTCCTCAGGGCACTCGATGTAGGCCTCCGTGTTGAGTTTCAGGCCCTGACCAATAAATTCGGAAGTTCATTTCTCAATAGAAGGATCAGAGAGAATTTTTCGATCTGCCAATCACCATTAGGCTCATCAAACTCTGTCCGACACCTCTACACTGACACCGAAACACTCTGAAATGTTTCTCTTGGAGCCTCTAGCGCGGATGCCATGCAGAACAGGACAATATTTCCAAATTTCTGTTGAATTGCGTAATGGTGTTCTTTTCTCACAAATGGTGTCCAGTTGACCCTGCTATACTGTGCAGTTGACAAAATGAAAAACGAACAAGTGCATGCGCGAAATTAAAGATATAAAAAGTCGATAATTTACCCATCGCACTATATATATATATATATATATATATATATATATATATATATATATATATATATATATGGAGTACCTCGAGAATTTATAGTTTTGGCTTATTAATTTTGTAGTGTATTGGTGTTATTAACAAGTATTTTCCTGTATCGTGAAGGTGGATAGCAATCTGTATATATATATATATATATATATATATATATATATATATATATATATATATATATATATATATATATGTTTGATTAAAAAAAATCGATGAAGTCCTTATCAAGAACAAATGTGATGTAAACAATGTAATTCCATCTACAGCACAGACACCACACTGTTTCTTTAAAATGACGAGACACTCAAATAATTACTTGAAACAGACAATACTTAGTTCTCTGTGTCGCGCCACAAAGTTTTTTCTCACTTGAGTCCATCCTTCAAATCTATAAATCAACCATTCTCCCTTCCATGGAATACTGCGGCCATATATGGTCTGGGCACCCCCGCTGTTCGTCTCAAAGTCTTCGACAAAATCCAGAGAAGGATATGCAATGTGATCGGTCCTGATCTGGCATCTCGTCTACAGCCACTTTCTGACAGACGTGCCATCGCTTCTCTTTGTCTTTTCTACAAATACTTTCACGGTAACTGCTCCGAGGAGCTACTTTCGCTGGTTCCCAAACTGCAGGAATTTAAGCGTGATACTAGGTTGGCATCTCAGTTACCCCCCCCACTTCACTGTCGAAACGGTTAAGTGTAACCGTTTATTCTACTCCAATAGCTTCATGTCTCACACTTCCACTGTGTGAAACTCCTTTCCTCTTACTTGCTTCCCTGATAACTATAATGCAATATCAATCGACATCTTCGGATGCCATGATCTAATTCCCCGTCCTTCTCTTCATCCTTTACTCTATCACGCCTCTTTATTTTTTGTCCCCACTTTCTGTAACCCCTTGCGTGCCAGTGGCTCACCCGCCTACCTTGGGGTGAAATACTTAAAAGAAAACACAAAAAAACAAAAAACAAAAACAATTTGAACTTCGGATAATTTATCCACATCTTCCAACACAAGACTTAACACCTATTTCGAAAACTGGAAAAATACAATAAAAATTAAGCAGACGATGTCCGTCATTTTAAATCAAATATGTTTGGATGAATGTTTCTGCCTAAATATATCTCATATATAAAAATTTCATTAAGTTTTCGGTTAACTGCTATCTTTCCTACATATCATCATAAACTACACTTCTTCCCTCTGCCATAATACCAAAATACTACAGCTGTTCGGCCAGCTATGTATTCTGATTGTCATGTTTTACAGTCAACCAACTGGTATGTCTACTTACATTTATATCATGGTCAGTGCATGAACTTTTCAGCAAACCCATAAGTTCCATAATTTTAATTTCCTCATTAAATTTAGTTGGAGTTTTGTTTTATCAATTTACTTCAACTAAGGCGAAAATCCCACTAACACCCAAGTGGCTACTCTGAGTGAAAGAGAAAGAAAATTCTTTAGAAGTAACCGGAAACCCAACCCTGAACAGGAAACAATCGATAAACATCTACTTCTCAAAAGAACGGGAGGAAGGTGAACCGGTCGATAGGCGATCCTATCTACTCAAATTGAAGGAAAAATTAGTAAAGAGAATTTCAGTGTTTACGCGGAAGTGAAAGGAGACTTTAAAAGGAACCGGAAACCGATTCCTTAAAAGGAAATAAGGGATAAATCTCTACTCCAGTTCAAAATACCGGAGAGGAATGTTAACAACCGAAAACTATCTAATACTATTGAGGAAAAATAAATAAATAATAAAGAAATTTTCAGATTTTACTCGGAGACATTGGAAGAATAGAATTGAAATAGGAAGAATCCAGAAAGCAAATGCAAAACAAGAGATGAACCTCTTCTGTTGAAAAGATCGGTGGGAGTATGTGTTAAAATCTTCTTGAACGAAGCACAATTCAAATAAATTAGTAGATTCAGGTGTGATGTGACGACATTACTGATTACGTTACATATACAGCCGGTCACGCACAATAAGAATCGGTAAAAAAGTAAAATTAATATTAAAACTTTATAACTAGGAGAAAAAAATTACAAAAAAAGGTGGGGGGGATACCCCACCGTCATTCGCTGCTATTGATAAGCATATTACTTTTATACACATAGAAAGGGGTGAGTGAATCTGTATATAATTGCATGTGTTCACACAGACACAGAAACGCTGGTGCGTGCCACCACACACATTGGTATGTATATATTGTTCTGGCTTGACAATGCCAACATAGATCTTGGTTAAAATAGCTATTCGAATGAGGTAAATTGGTTTTCTATCCTATGTGATATATATATATATATATATATATATATATATATATATATATATATATATATATATATATATATATATATAGTAATAATAGAATATGGTAATCCATATGGAATTTCCAGGAGGATATAGATCCAGGTAGAGCTCTGCTTATTTCGTTTGTTGGTCATGAAGATTTTGTTTGTGGATCTTGTAGCTTTAGAGCAGATATTTTAGAGCTCTCATGAAATAAAAATTATTATCAATGGGATTTTGAGTGTTTTATATTCGTCAATTTCATATATATATATATATATATATATATATACACTCAAATACACACATCTATATGCGTATATATGCATATGTGCATGTGTGTATGTCTGCGTATTCAAAAAGGGCTCTGCTGAAAATAACAGACAAGGTGTATTGAAGATAATTTTTAATGTCACTTTTAGAGGATGTGATTTTTGTGAATTAAAATTATGCAGTGTCGCGTGAAATTACGTAGTGTAGATTCTAAGAATACAAATATATTTCAGAAAGCCTATTCCCGAATCATATCAGTTTGAGGAGTATTGTCTATTTTGACTTAAAATGGATAGATTATAAGATTTGTGACTGTCTACCATTTGCTTTGATAAGTATTACAATGATATTCACAAGAGGAAGACTTTTCTTTTTCTTTTATTGCAGGCTTATTATTATTATGTTTCGATTCTCCCATGTGTCTTATCTCTCGTAAACTTAACAAAAAATATGAACTTTGGACAGTACGTCAAAATGAAAAATTTAAAAACAAACATAATAAATATTATTTGTCTTTTATATCTCTAATTCACACACACATACACACACACACACACACACACATATATATATATATATATATATATATATACATATATATATATATATATATAATATATATATATATAATCAAAATTGCATATATATATATATATATATATATATATATATATATATATACACAATCCAAGCAAGAGGTAACCAGACGTCTAGCCACACTTAAGAGCTGTGATACAGCGAAACAGTTTGTCTGTGGATGACAATATATATATATATATATATATATATATATATATATATATATATATATATATACTGAATTTTACCAAAAAAAATCATTTCCGTGCCTGAAGATGACTGAATATATAGTTGAAGTACTTGCGTATTAAAGAAAGACCTTATACAGCTTATAACTTAAAAAACAAACAAACAAAAAAAAAAAACCAAGGTACGGCAGCTCTGAATAATCACTGCGATTGTTCGGATAAGAACTCCTGAATTTGTTGATCAGGGCCGGAGACTCAACACGGAGGCCTACATCTAGTAGCTTGAGGAAGTTTTGCTCTTCTGGGTTTTGTTGTAAGTCCGTATGTCTAGCAGTAGGATACTGCACTATTCCACACAAGCAGGAGAAAACCGTCATGGATGTCACCCCTTACAACTGGATACCTAACTCCTCAGATTGTAATCCTTTTGGTTATTATCTGTGGGGCACAGTTGAGCCAGAGGACAACAAAACTGCTTGTAAGACCAAACGATGAATTGAAGGCAAGGACGGTGTAGGAGATTACGAATTCGTCTGGAAGCCCTGATTGAAGCCAATGGTGATATTATTAAGCAAATGTACTACTGAGTGCCTCAAGATAATCTTGTGTAATTTTGGTAAATATAACTGTTAAAATGTGATGTCAGTGTTATTTTTAATTTTTGCTTAATTTAAACGACAGTGTATCCATCGTACCATATATATATATATATATATATATATATATATATATATATATATATATATATAATATTAATATCATTGATGCAATATTATAAAAATTCGCTATGCAGAGTTTCTTTAGGCAGATGAAATATTTATCATGGCTGACTGATGTAAAAGCACCGCGCGCTTCAGTGCGGTCTCCTCTACAAATTAGACGCGGGTTCATGCCGCTCATTAAAACTCTCGAATGAACATGGCGGTAGTACCAAAAATAACGTTCACATTGATTAGAAAATAATATATATATATATATATATATATATATATATATATATATATATATATATATATATATATATATATATATATATATTCCACGTGCAATACCTGTTCCGGGTGTTATTTCCTTTTAACTCAACTCTCCACGATTTGCTTCACCACTGCTGGGTCCTGGGGTCTAGTCACTGGATCTAACCGACGCCTTTATCCACCAGGAAGAAATACAGGGTTGGGCTCAAAATTCCAATCACCACAAGAAGGCTGGAGTGTACAAAGGCCGAAACGTTGTGAATATGACATTGACGATGAGGGTAAAAGTCCGAATTATGCAAATTTGTTCTTTTACTAGAATTTTGTTTCTTTTATGATATTTCTATCCTAACTTTTACGCAACCGAAGTTTTATATTTTTTTTTATTCTTTTCTCTTTATTATTGTATTTGTTTCCCATCTTTGCTGTCGTCTTCACTATCATATTCTTGTCTCTTTTTCATTATCATATTCTTGTCTCCTCTTTACTATTATTTTCTTTTCATTTTCATCATGTTTGTTTCTATATTACGTTATACGTTTCTCTTCTTTACTCTCATATTTTTTCTTTTCTTTATTATCGTCTTCCTTTCTTTTCATTACAATTATTTTGTCTTATTTCCTATCATATAATTGTCTATTCTTCACTATCATATTTACTAACCTTTTCTTCACTATCATGTTAGTTTTTCTTCTATATCATCGTATTGTTTATTGTTCTTTACTATCTATTCTTGTCTATTGGGCACCTCCGCGTGGTGTAATGATTAGCAAGCTTGTCTTGCTAGATCAGTTACAACTGAAAAGTGAGTTCGATCCTCACTAGATGCCCCATACTTTCGGCTTTGTGCCACATCTAAGCTATGCTTGGAAAATAACGTTTCTTGGCGAATTCGGATCGCTTCTCGGCCTTTTGGCTGGGATTCGATCACGGCTACGTCTAGCTTGGACCGACTTAGGCTTGGACCAGCTTTGACTAAGCTCTGACCAGCTTGGACATGCTATAACCAGTTTTGGACCAGTGGCCCGAGTGGAAACGCTCGGGTCTTCCACGTTAAACCGACCTTGTGTCACATCCTGACTTAGTGGGAGTCAAGTAAATACTTCTATTCTTTATTATCATTTTTTCTATCGTTTTCTTCAATAACGTGTTAGTGTCTTTTCTATATCATCGTATTGGGTATTCTTCTTTATTATCATATTCTTTTCTTTCTTATCGTATTCTTTTCTCTTTTTTACTATGTCCCATTTTTAGATTCTATCCAACTTTCTATTTTTTCATTGTTTTAATATTTTACTTTCTTTATTATTTGTTTTATTAACATTTTCTTTTACTCTTTCTCTTCTTTGATTTTGTCAACTTTTTTTCTAAACTTCATCATTTTCATCCTACAATTATCAAATTCCCAACCCTTTACTTATATACTTACCTACTACCATTTTTCGGCTTACGTTTCTCATTTTTAGTCTTACTATCGGCTCCGCAACATCTTTTCGCTTCCTCGTTTATCTGCTTTCATTTCAACATTTTAGGCGCTTCCAGTGTCAAATGACTATTACGAATTGATTTATTCACAATCTCTTTTTTCTTTAAACATGTCACATCAATTTTTGCCCTCTCTTCTCTTCTCTTATGTATTAGCTTATGTGCTGAAACGAAACAAAGCTATTTTTATAAGCTATTTCGACATTTAAAAACTGGCTAAATTTCTATTAGTCGACAAATGACGTCTGGGCATGGATAACATTATAAATGTCGATAACTTTAGACATTCTTGATCCACACTTTCCATCACAACCAGGACAAATTTCGTGTATTTGCATTTTCGTTGAAATAATGAATTAGACAAGGAAACAAATTACATAGTAGATCAATATTTCATGAAGTATTTGGTAGTTTCTTAGTAGAATTTGTAGATTGACTTTTGCATATGTATTTATGTTATGGTGATGTATTTATAATTATGGAGTGTAGTTTATAATCTTTGGCAAAATAGAAGTATATAGGTTCGCCTATCATTCAGAGATTTATGCCTTGTTTCCTGCTTAAGATTTGGTTCTCAGTTCCTTCTAAAATCAGCGTCAGATCTATACTTCTCTCGTTTCTGACTGGACTCTAAAGTTGTTTCCAAATTATTTATTAATTTTCTATTTTATTTTATTTATTTATTTTTCCTGTTTTGGATTAGGGTTCCAGTTTCTAGTAAAGTCCTTTCTCAATCATTCCCAGTTGACCCTTGCGTCTTAGTGGTATGTTACCCTTGCTTGGAGAGAATTGATAAAAAGCAAAGAAAAAAACTGTTCAAATTTCATTGAATTTTACCTCTATGTATCTATATTATTCTCTTTCTCATTCAGTAGTTCGTTGTGTATTAGTAGCATTAGCGCTCTGTATGGGGATCCTTTCTTCTCCCCCAAGCTATGTGTAAATAACAGGACACGCCGGGTTCTATAGCCTCGGAATGTAACTGGTTTACCGCAGAAAGAAATGGCAACCTACTGCAGGAAAAATCTGACTCGTCAGTCATGTGTCGAAAGATATATAATCGCTTAAGTGTGTATCACGCATGTCACATACGTGACTGATGGGGGGGAACAGAAAAAATCACAAATATGACCAAATTATATTGAATTTCATCTATGTGTCTGATAAAGGAATTTATTGAAATTGGCATATGCCTTCTTTTGTTCTTGGCCAAAAAAAAAAAGAAAAAAATCATTTTAAATATTACAATAACAGTATTTTCTAATTTGTGCGAAGTGAAAAAAAACAAAACAAACAAAAAACAACGACAGAAAAAATAAAACAAAAAAAAAACAATGGCTGCTTCTCTAGATACAACGGCACCCGGCCGGTCTATTGGGAAATCAAGAATATTAGTTATGCCTGAAAATAAATAGAAAATGGGATACGTACTATTCCAATAACCTGCTGAACTGAAAATAACGAATATTTTATTATAATTAGGTTTGCATTAATTATTTAATTGAATCATCTCTTAAAGAAATAAGAACAGTAAAAGCTGAAAAAACGTTAGAGATGATAATGAATTTTGTTTACGAAAGAATTTTTCGGCAACTACAGATCAGATATTTAATAAAAGTGTAAAAATAAAAAAAAATCACGAAATAACTTTACTCATGCTTTAACATTTGATTAAGAAAATTTTGAATCTGGCAAATTTGATTCCATCGACAGTATAGCAAAATCTTTGAAAAAAAATCAATTTTCTAAAATCAAGGTTTGTAAAAACCGAAAACATCGAGTGGTTACAAAAGCTGATATATATATAAAGATATAAACCTTGTTCCTAAATAATCACATTTGTTTGTGAATTTGTTCGGGGCCAGAATTTCTCAGGACCCATTCATACACATACATAGACACACACGCGCACATGCGAATATATATATATATATATATATATATATATATATATATATATATATATATACTTTCTTATTCTTTATTATTGTATATTATATTCGGACATATGTAAAACTGCTATATAAATGCATTCATGTTTTGATGCAAATCATCGCATCTCATCAAGCGGTGGTAAATGAGGGTTATTACAATTTAAAAAAAAATATATTTACTTACAAACAAACCACCTTTTTTTTACCGCGAAACAGAAAATAAGAAAAGCAAGCAAGACAGAAAGACGTAAGGTATAGTCTCCTCTAAAAGAAAAAAAAAAGGAAGAAAGAAAGAGATAATATATAGTCGGAAAAAAGAGAAAAGAAAGAAAGACAAGATATATTCTCATCTAAAATTCCCAAAAGAATAAAGAAAATAAGAACGAGAAAGAAATAAAGACACAAGATATAGTCTCTTCTCTAAAGAATAAGAAGAGAGAAAGATAAATATATATATATATATATGTATATATATATAAAGAAATATAGTCATAACGTGTGCTATATTTATGGAATAAATTGCTCAATATCAGAGATAGAGCGTGTGTAAATATAAAAGGATATAAACACATTTTTACTACGTTAATAAATAAATAAAATATGAAACAAAAAAATAAAAAATAAAAACAAACAATATAATTTGACCCAAATAAATAAACAAACAACTTCCGGTAAAATAACCGCCATAATAGAATACCCACAATGCACCACTAACCCGTATATATATAAATAGCCGAGAAAAATAACAGTATATGTGGCCTGACGATTGCATATAGCATGAAACAGACTGTCGCCCCTAAGTGTTGACTTCTATGTTCACTTTTATATATATATATATATATATAGAGAGAGAGAGAGAGAGAGAGTGAGAGAGAGAGAGAGAGAGAGAGACAGACAGACAGACAGACAGACAGACATTTGTCCCTACCACGTTGAAAAAAAAATTATTCTCGCCAGCTGGAAGTGCAGACGGCATAAAGGTTATTACCACGAAGAGTGGAATCGGCGAGTCGTGTTCAAGATGGAGACGAGTTTGCTGCGTTCCTTAGGGAAGACATATTATATTTCTTCACAAATGTTCAAATTGCATCATAAACTGGTCACTATAGTTTGACCTACCTACCTACCTACCTATATAAAATGAATATGCATGAACATGGTAATTTTCTGTCTTCATTTAATAAAGATACTAAGAGAGGATCCTATTAAAAATAAGTAGATAATCTTGACAAAAGTATTTTATGAGACATGTCTTGATGAAGACATGCTATCAAAATATACATTGTATTCCTGATCAATTAAAATTCGTAAATAATTATACAGGCCACACTAAAACATGTTTGACACGAAGACTAACTCTACACCTATCTTACAATAGCTCAATTATTAGGTTGGTGCAAAAATAATGACATAATAATGACGTTTTTTGACGTTAAAAATACGTCAAAAAACGACATTATTACGTCATTGTTTTTGCACCAACCTAATAGATCTCATTTAGATATTCATGGCGACCTACCGGACTCTATTTGTAAAATACTTGTTGATAACACAAATATAATAGCATCATCTACATGCAAAAAAGTCTAAAAATAATGGAAACCTTTTTTAATAAAAACAAAAAAGAGAACAATCAATCATATCAACTATGAAAATGGATAAAATATCTTGACCTTGTTTCGAAAAGGAAAACATTATATAAATTCATACATGCAACAAAGTAATTCATTTTAACAGTTAATATATTTCAACCATGATAATGGCTAAGTGTATAGCCGAAAGCGCTCACATAAAAAGAACATTCGGGCAGTTTTTATATAATTTATCATCTGGAAAAAATTTAGATCGCATGCGAAATTGTATAAAAACATAATTCTAAGAACCTTGTCTGTCGTGGAATGTACATGAAAGTATGATTGCTGCCGAAATATACAAATTTCCTTTATATATATATATATATATATATATATATATATATATATATATATATATATATATATATATATGTGTGGGGGGGGATGAAATAGGCTAGCAGTGAAGGAGTGATGCTAGAGCTGTGAAATACTACATATATTAATTTGAACTGTACTTATTAATTACTGTATTGCTTATTTTCAGGTAAACTGACCTCTGAATGTTCAAAGAAGACAAAATGCCGTCAACCAAGGACCTTTTTGCTTGAACATTGTGCAGAATATTATCTTTTACAGGGTATGATAATAGCATTGGTTACTTGGTTTAATCGTCTGTTAACCATCAGCATCGAGTGAACAGGATCAATGTTGCTGGTAGCATGTGCAGAGTGTCTAGACCTTGGCTCATCATCATGACTTTACCATCCCCTCCAAAATTCAGCTCTTGCACTGTTGATATAACTGGTCCGTGATCCGTTAATGTATTAGGTTGGTGCAAAAATAATGACGTAATATTGTCGTTTTTTGACGTATTTTTTAACGTCGAAAAAACGACATTATTACGTCATTATTTTTGCACCAACCTAATAGTAAGAATTTAAGCATGAATGTCCTTGGAGACTAATCATTGGTTATTTTAAGTTTTCTTTGAACAGTTATCACAGTACCTGGAAATGAACAATGTAACTAGTAATAATAAGAGTTGAAAGTAAAGCATGCAAGATTCCACAGCTCTAAACTGACTCCTTCATAGTATGTATATGACCTGTTTCTATTTTCCAGGTTTTCAGATAAAAGGTTTAGCTATCTTGACACCATTGCTCATAAAAATCACTGAAAAAAAGATTGAGTTATTCACCTAGAAAGAGAACAGGTTAAATTTGTTCCGTGTTAGTTCCTTTTTTTTTCCCAAAATGAGCAATGGTGGGAGGAAAAAGATCAACATTCATAGTCTGGCTTCCATCTTCCAAGTCTATCCAAGAACCATCAAGAGAACCGGGAATATATTTTAAAAGTGAGGGGGGACGTTAAAGTGGGAATCTGGATCAGGAAATCACAGTAGAAATAAGGATCATCATTCCAACTTAGAGATCAATTATAAAGAATACAGCTAAATCCATGAGACGCTTGGCACGTGAGAGAGGAGTTTCAGCTATGACAGTCCAAAGATCAGTGCAAAATGATATGAAAATGTACTCGTACGAGAAACGTGTCAGCCAGATTGTTCAGCAGGACAGAAATTTAGAAGGTTAGAGAAGACAAAGGTCATCCTGAATAAATTGGAAAATGGCCCTGGAATAATTTATTTATATTTGAATTTTATTTCAGGCTTCACGAGTTTCCGATCATTAGCTATTATTAATTAATGATGAACATGTCATTTTCATATATGATCGATTTCCTCACAATTCTTCTTTTAAGCTTGGAGAATAATTGTACATTCTTATTGCTCAAAGTAGAGTCCAGTAGTCTTATTAAAACTCGCCAGAGAATTCCAGTAAGATATCTTTAATCATTTCTAAGATACAACGGTTCATCTTAATCAAACAGTTGTACATTTTTCATTTACACGATTAAAGACAATTTTGCTGTTACACCCCGTATATATATATATATATATATATATATATATATATATATATATATATATATATATATATATATATGTGTGTGTGTGTGTGTGTTTGTGTTTATTTGTGCGTGTGTGAATGAAAAGACATGAGCAAAGCTATACTTTGCTTAGCCGACGCGTTTCATCATTCGACGGTGTTTATCAAGGCAAATGTGATATTATTTTGCAACAAGTATATATTTGACAGTTACTCAAAATTTTGGAACTCCAGAACGCTCGTAAATATTCACTAAGTTAACTAAAAAGGATTTAGGTGTTAGATCCTATATTATGTCATATTGCTTTTTCGAAATAATTTTTTTAAATTTAAAGCCGCGCAATAATAGGTTAACTGAAATGTCTAGACATTTAGATCTTAGAATACGACATTTAGTATTCTCGAAAAAGAAAACAGAAAGAAAAGCTATTGAAATATGAGAATGACGTTTGACATGAAGGATTCTGCAATTTTCCTTTGATATTACAGGACATTTGTTATGCATTTTGGCTTGTCAAAGTAGTAATTTCATCAGAAAAGGCGAGATTGGGGGAAGAACCAGAGTATAGATTGATATTTTGATACTATTTAATGGCAGCACTCTAGAGGATTTTCACTCTGAGTAAATTAATTTCTCTTTTGATGAGTGTAACATTTTCGAGATGAAAGTTGTGGTCAAATTTATTTCTATGTATGACGAGTGGATGTGTTAAATTATTATTCATAAGGTCTGTTTTGTGTTCATAGACACGTTTTTAGAAATTTGTAGATGCTTCACCAATGTATTGTGAAGAGCCGTTCAGGCAATGTATTTTCTATATGCCTGCTTCTGAACAATTATTGATAAACACTATTTTAACAGATCTTGACACCCAACTTAAGAACGTTGAATATACAATAGACTTCACCTTGGAACCTGAAATCAAACAGACTCTTCCCTTTCTGTATATTGTTACACAGGAAAAATATCAATTCAATTTTACATGTACAGAAAATTTACCAACAAAAAACAACCTAGTCAACTTCTACTGAAACCAATCTTATACAATTAAATCTGGTATAATTATAGGTTTCAACTTAAGAGGACTAAATAATTGCTGCATTTTTATTGATTGAAACACATTGTTAAAGTTGACTATCTATAACTCAGTTTCTATGTTGCGAAGATAATATTATAAATGTTAAACCAGTAATCATATAACTCTCCGGAAAACTTAAATTGGAAAACAACACGTTAGGCATAAAAAGTAGCATTTTTCTTTTTCTTAAATATACCAAAATGCGAGCTATTATTTATCTACATGCACGCCTGTTGCTATAAGTGTATGATTTATCCTCATATGTGCGTCCCCATACGTGTATATATCAACAGATAATTAGGAAAGTCTTGTGTTATATGAGCGTACAAGTTTAGCCTCATTTCTCGCGTCGAAAATTTTTAATGAGCCTTCATTGATACCAAACAAAGGGTTATTAAATATTCATTATCTTATATACCTAACATAGATGAATCTAGTTAAGAGAAATTCTCATTAATTTTTCCCGTTTTTAAGTTTCCTGCACAGGAAATAAGGAATAAAAGTAATTAAAAACGAACTAGTCGAACTTCACTTTCTATTGCTATTGTACGTCCCTTGCCAAATTGAATTTTATAAAACTGATATCTGAGACGATCGGGGGATGAAGAAAGACAGAACAAATGCGAAGCAAGTTTGTTGAATTAATTGGAAAGGTAAAGATTATATTTATGCTTCAGTGTACGTCTTCTCTCGTTCTATGTGTCGGTTACTTCCGGTGTGTTTTTAGATTCATTTGGCTTTTTTTTTAAATTTTCATTTCTCTAAGTAATTAAAGATCAGATGAGATCATAGTTTATCGCTTGGTATATATATGTATGCCTTCTCGTACAAGAGCATATAACTGTCTCTAGAGATACACCATGAAGAATATATCAAATCGACAATACAGCTCTGGGAAGAGATTATTTTTATCTTTTCATAAAAGTTTTTTATTTATTTATTTCAACATAAACACACACACAGATATATTGTGTATGTAGGCAGCTATCCTTCATTTATGCATGTTTCATTAAAAACGACAGACAAGGTATCACAATTAAGCTTTTTATTTAATTTTTCTTGTGTTCGAATAAGTGATTTCTTTTTTGGACACAGAGTGTGTAGAAACTAGAATTCCTAGCGTTTTTGGCTATACGTTTAACCATTATATAAGTTTAATGGAGTGTGTACCTTGTGTGTTATAGAGATGTTTTATTTTCCGAACACAGCACATTGTGGCCGTGTTCGTAGTTAATATTGTTAAGTGTTGGCTTTGTCATTTTTATTATTAAGGCTTCGATTATTTTAACTCTTTTTTATAGGTGCATGAGGTTATTATGTTTGTATTTTCTACTAGTATGTTTCGAATAGAGACTGGTAAGTTTGTGTGTTTGTGTGTTTAAATGGGCTCGAATAGAGCTGTGCTAAGATAGGTGTAACGTGACCTTTAAGGAACTGTGTTCCTGATCAATCGAAATTCATAAATAATTACATCGGTCACATCGCTGCCTATCCAGACAACTTACCAGAATTATTACAACTTATCCAGAACACCTATCTGACCATTGAGCATTATTCAATAAAAAAAGCTACACCTTATTAGATAGATGTACCTAAATTGATGGAAATTATATATATATATATATATATATATATATATATATATATATATATATACATACGTGTATATGCAATTTCTATCATATATATATATATATATATATATTGAACAATAAAAAAAATTAAAAAATTAAAATCTTCAGACACACTGGGTTGTAGATTAATATTCTTTCGTTTTTTTTATTATTATTCCATTTAGATTCCTCGACTAGTTTCGGCCGAAATGGCCATCATCGGGAGGAGAAATATTTCTGCTTGCTGCTAGCACTAAACTACAGAAATGAATGTCTTGATGGAGAAAATGAACTTTTGTCTGTAGTTTTCATTTGTTTTTTTATTTTTTTATCTTTTTAACATGAATCTTTTAACATTCCTTGTGTTGGTCAAACAGTCTCTTTTAAGTTGTTATTTGAGATAAGAGCTGGATAGATACATGCTGCTATCAATTCTCTGGTCACTTTGACAGTTTTATTGGACTTGGTGAGGGGATGTTTCTCTGTTTAGTGTTTGTGTGTGTGTTATTTGGTTCTTAGGGAGTGAGTGAGTATGATATGTGTAAGCGTGTGTATTGCTGTGGGTGTGTGTTATCATTTGGCTCATTAGGGAGTGAGTGCGTATGATGTGTGTAAGTGTGTATATTCGTGTGAGTGAGTGTATAAGTGTGAGGCCTCCACACCTCCGTAAGCCTGTCTGTCTTGTGTGAGTGAGAAATGTGGGTATGTTTTAATTTGTTGAGTTATATCTATATATTGTTAAATTTGTGATTTAGAAAATTTCTATCATATATATATATATATATATATATATATATATATATATATATATATATACGTGTATATGCAATTTCTATCATATATATATATATATATATATATATATATATATATATATATATATATATATATATATATATATATATGATCACGACTTTCAAGCACGGCCCCCAGACAACTTCGGAATCTCCTGCAAGTCTTCTGGACGGTTGGTGAATGCTGCCATAATTGTTACCTTCAGGTCATATTTGATGTTACAATTGAGTTGTCGGTCTCTTGCTCAACTGCACTCCACACATAATAATCAAATGTGTCCAATCTGGGGAGTTAGGTGGCCAGATGTTAGGAGTGGTGTGGTCGCAGAAATGTTCTGCCTTGTGTGGTAAGGTGCAGACTCCTTTTTGACCCAGGGTAGCACTACTTTCTCAAGTCACCGTACTGAGTCTGAGGATCCGTGGAAAGATGGATGGAGCCACAATGGCTAGTGATCACTTCAAATAGCGTCGCAATCACCAGCAAACTCATCCATCTCTTCCCGCATCCTCTGCTCTGTCCTTATATTGACAGCCAAACACTCTGAAATGTTTCTAATGGGGCTTCTAGCCCGAATGCCAAGTAGCAGAGCGGACCATTTTGAAATTTCTGACGGAATAAACATCAATTTTTTTCTTAGAACAAAGTTCCGATGACGACATTTTGATAATATTTGGTAATATCGGAAGTACTTGGAAAAAAATGAAAGCCCATCAACCTGGTAATTTTCTTTCTTCCTTCAATAACGATACTAAGAAAAATGTCTGTAATTACAAGAGGATTCTATTAAAAATACGTAGACAAAACTTGTCTAAATTATTTAATGAGATATGTCTTAATGAAAACATATTTCCAAAGTATACGCAATATATATATATATATATATATATATATATATATATATGTATGTATGTATAGACTCTCCCGTCGTATTCGGCGTATGAGGGTCAAACACATGAGTTCCTAGGACATGAGATTTGATTATAGTGATGAAGTTTTTGTGCAGAAACATCGACTCTTTTTGAATAATGCGACCTGGTGGACAACGTGCCACAATGTCCCCAAGCGACCCTTTGAATTCAGAGTTATCCTTCTCCTGGACCAGTTACCATCCAAGGCTATAGAACAGTCTGCCCTGCTATTTAGAGGGAGAAGAAGAGGATTCGTACCTTCCTCAAGTACATATATATATTCGTACCTTTCTCAAGTACATATATACATATATATATATATATATATATATATATATATATATATATACAAAAATGCAGAAAGTTGTGCACCTGAATACTTACTGAAAAATAACATTTATATTTGAGCTATCTGGATTGTATCCTCCTTGGGATCATCCATACGGATTACCAAACTTTTCATTACCTAACTACACACACACATATATATATATATATATATATATATATATATATATATATATATATACACGAGGACGGGCTGAAAAGTTCATAGGCTGGCAATGAAGGAGTGATGCCAGGGCAGGAAACCCTTGCATGTAATAATTTCAACTGTTCTTATTAATAACTGCCTTATTTATTTCTAGGTAAATTGATATCCGACTGTTCAAAGAAGACTGTTCATCTTGTTGGTCAAAAATGTCGTTAACAGTAGATATGACGTCACTATCTTTGCGGTATAGCATTGTGCATGGCAAATATAGGTGATTCTTTGGGTCATTTAGTACATAGCAAAGACCATCTCTTGCTGGAGTTTTTCTACTCTTGCAACTAGTAAATTCATTTTCAAGTTAAGAATTTATAACCTTTGTAGCACTGCTTATAACAGCTTAACGCGGAATGTTTGCATGATTCTATAATTTATTTCTTTTCTTTTCTCTGTGAACTAATCAGACTAGCAGTGTTTTTAATCGCTTTTTTTATCTACATTTACTTTCTGAAATTTCATGTAGATATCTTTTCCTGTTAGTGCAAGAGAAACATGAAGACTGTAGAGAAAAAAAGCCTACTTACTTTGTCGATGGTCGTTCAAAGCAGGAAGTTCAAGAAGTATGTTCTTCAGCGGCCAAGGTCAACAAGAACATCACTACATTTAATCTTTTAATCAAAGTGTTGAGGTGGGAAAACTGTTGGCTCAGTCGATTTTCCAATTTCACCTGAAAAAAAATCGTTTACCTTAGAAGGGAGGTCAATATTTCTACAGGATCAATAGTAAATGAACGATACTTAAAAACGTGTATTCTTCTTTTGTATGTAGGCATTGGCTCGTAAAATGTACACGCATATGCATATTCTCACACATACAATGTTATAAATCAATATACTTACAGTAACGCCTACAAATGAGTTAACCTTGCAAACAAATTCTGATAAGAAAATATTTTCTTTTAAACCAAATATAGCAGGATTTTCTTATTTTTATTCTTACATTACACAATGGAATTAGATATTATTTGTTTTTTGTTTGTGACTCAGTTATAGAGCATTAGAACAACGTAGGAGAAAGGTAGGTATATATTTATAAGTAAACAGCACTAAAAATTGTTTCTCTTGATGCAGCAAGAATATTTTTCGATTATTTTCGGTTATATTTTGTCATAGAGATTCATCGTGAGTTCCTTTGTACTAAGAGCCAGTTACCTCCCTTACTATCATGAATGAATCAGTCTATTCAGGATAGTAGTCCTTGATTATTATTTAAGAAGAGGTAGATAATACTATTGCAGTGACTCTGTCTAGGTGAGTATAGAATACTATTAAGTTGGTGCAAAAATAATGTCGTTTTTTGACATATGTTACTATGTCAGAAAACGACATTATTTTTGCACCAACCTAATAATATTACGCCTGACTCTTTCGAGTTAAGTGTTGTACCTTGCCAGACGCCACATTAATAACGAATTCTGTAAAAACATTAGGCAGGTTGTGTCACCACATGTGTGCGTCCGTAAAAGGGTGATTTTTCACTATTTACATTGGTTGGACTATCATCCTCATCTTTGTTGCCATATTTATCTAAATGTTTCGTCCATTGTACGCTCCGGCCTTCTTCAGGTGGCTGAAATGTCGAACTGAACCCTTTATTTCGCTTGCTGGGGTAGACTGTTCTAGTTCTACGTGCCATGTCTAATGGATTTCTAATTCTCCTCTCCAAGTTCTCCACTGCCTTAACCGGGTATTGAACTCACACTCTTTGGGTCCTTTCACTGGATCTAACTAAAGCATTTATCAACTGTGCAATATGTTTTTGAGACGTTGTGATAAATATGGCAAAAAGATGAGGATGATAGTTCGAGCAATGTAAATAGTTTACATAATACCTCATCTCAG
>OZ010583.1:107565174-107580174 GCA_963932145.1 Acanthosepion lycidas | reverse complement strand
TAGAAGAATTATTCTTGTTTACGTTTCAGTTACGAAACTGAAGGTAGCAGATAGAGCTTCGTAGAAGTCTCAAAGAAAGATCTTTCCATAGATAATTCAAACCTCGC
This sequence comes from Acanthosepion lycidas, assembly GCA_963932145.1. Classification (NCBI taxonomy): domain Eukaryota; kingdom Metazoa; phylum Mollusca; class Cephalopoda; order Sepiida; family Sepiidae; genus Acanthosepion; species Acanthosepion lycidas. The sequence continues at coordinate 107,580,067 of OZ010583.1, read as the reverse complement.
TCTGTCAGAATGGTCTCCGTGGTCGAACTGGTAATAAATAGTACACTTTGGATCCAAAATTGTTTTCCTTGCTATATGTGATACACACTTGGGTGATTATGTTACTTTTGATTCGTGACGGAATAGACAGAAGATTTTAGCGCAGTAGAATACCGATTTTTCCTACGGTAAACTAGTTGCCAACTAAGGCCATAAGCCTCAGACCTACATGTTATTCATTAAATAAATGAACATGTTATTAACTGATTTTTAGCAAAAACATATGTTTTGCTTTGGAGATAAACCAAGCGTAGGTAGATAGAGATCTCATTAGATAGAAATTCTGCGTTGTTTTTGTGTATGAAAAGTATGCAGTTTCGATTCCTGTTGAAGTCACAGTCATTCTTCTAGGCAGGTTAATATTAATCTCATTGTTTATTAGAATAAAATAACGGAGGTAGCAACTCAAATTATCCATTAAAGTAACATTTATATTAGTGAGTAATAATATCGGATAATAAATCCTTTCACAAATCTTACCGACATAGATATGTTGATGATACTGCTGTTGTGGACAATCAAATCAAGAAATATATACAGTGTGAAGAAGAAATGCCTTTCACATTTTAAAGTTTGATAAAAAGACCACGGTAAGAGCTATTAAAAATATTCACTATTGTTTAAAGAAAAGGGCGACACTTTTTATTCATTTAATTTTAAAAATGATATCCTCCAAATGTTGGCCTCTATTCGCCATCCAGCGCTATAGACGATTTCTAATTTTTTCCATCAGCTGGAATTTCGAGCTCTTTGAGGTCTTTCAGTTGGCTTTCTTTTAGGCGCTGAACCTGTGGGCTTGATGTGTTCAATCCATAAAAAGTATCGATTTTCTGTCCAGAACATCATCATTCCGACGTAAAATGAAATGAGTATGAAATGGTCCCTGTTTTGAAATTACAGATGCACCAATTTTTTAAAAGAGTCAAAGGCAAAAACACGTTTTGAACTGGTGCAAGCTATGAAGGTACATGGTGGTATTTGAATAAAAGAGTTAAGACATTAGCTAGATAAATACCCCATTGGCCCATGCCTAAGTCCACCACCACCACACCTGTGACAGTATAAAATGAGGGATATATTTGTCTATATCTATGAGATGAAGTATTACCACTATTTACATTATTTACATTGTTCGGACTGTTGTCCTCATCTTCATTGCCATCCGATGTTTCGGCCGTTGTACGCTCCGGCCTTCTTCAGAGGATTGGGACACATGGCACAGTGGATAAAAGCGTTGGTTGAATCCAGTGACTTGAACCAAAAGGTTGGGAGTACCTGGCTACAGCAGAAGAGAACAAAGACATGGAGCGTTGAGTAAAAGGGAGATAATTTATACTAAGACATCCGTAGAACTCGCACAATCTACCACGGTGAAAGAAATAAAAGGTTCAGTTCGAAATCCCAATCACCCGAAAAAGGCTGGAGCGTACAACGGCCGAAACGTCGTGAATATGGCAACGGAGATGATGACAATAGTCCGAACAATGTAAATAATAGCGGAGATTTCTTCACGCCCTGTATAAATAAGCAAGTGTTCTTGTATATTCACTTCATCCGAGGCACGTTGATTTAATAGATAGTGGCTCGGATTGAGGAATCGGAGAGCCGAGTTCGAATTCCAGTCGAATCCTTGGGAAATGTATGAGCTATGGGTAAATAATAGGACAGGCCGGGTTCTATAGCCTTAGATGTCAACTGGTTTATCGCAGAAACAAATGGCAACCTACTCCGAGAAAAAAATCTGTCTCGTCAGTCATGTATTGAAAGTCGTGATCGCCTAAGCGTGTATAACTGACTGACCTTCCTCTACTGCTATGAAGGCCTAACCTAACATTATGCCTTCATAATGTTAGGTTAGCACACCGTAACGAGGCTCTAATCATACTTTTGTCTATTGTACCAAAGTTTAACGATTATCTTCAAATGCTTAAACATCTTGTACCGCTGTTCAGAGAGCATGTGTCCATTTCTTTACCAAGAAAACCGTCGTTGAGGAAACGGCGAAGTAAATATTAATACACACAGAAAATATCGAAATGGTCAAATCAGAAAAAAAGGTGTGGTTTCCTGTAACGTTTCAACAACTAACTTGCTCCTCCTGATATGCTTTAAATTTAAAAGAGCCAGTTCAGGTTAAAAATGGAGGATTACTGCTATTTTTTCGGCTGGAGCTGCCTCGTCCACACTTTCCAGTAGAATACAAATGCTTCCATACACTCCTCTTGTACGTGATGAACTATTTTCCACCCCTTAAACTCTTTCACGCAGAAAATAGGTCGCCAGCCTATCGTGTCTCTATTAGGATTTCCATGGAAACTTCCGATGAACAACAGTTCCTTAATTCCACAAGTTCTGACCACCATGGCTAGCTGGGAACTAACCTTATTCCCTTCGTATTTCATTAGTAAGAAGAGACTTCAATCCAGACAACTTCTCCCCAAGAACCGTGGAAAAGAGGCCTGCCAGCATGTTTTCTCGATCAGTACACAGCGATCCTATTCAATTCTACGGTTAACCGTTATCTTGCTTACATATCCAAATGAACTCCACTTCCTACCTCCTCCCCTTACAATCGTACCTCATTCAGTAACAATATAGCTTGAGTGGCTCTTGAGCATGTTATTAGCTGAATTTTAGTAAAAACATGTTTTGCTTTGAAGATAAGCCAAGCGTAGGTATTAGGTTGGTGCAAAAATAATGTCGTTTTTTGACGTTAAAAAAGACGTCAAAAACGACATTATTTTTGCACCAACCTAATAGAGATCTCATTAGAGAGAAATTCTGCGTTGTTCCTGCGTTGTCGAAAACTATGCCGAATTCAATAGAAAATAGACAAAAACCAATAAATGAAGTTGCATTCACTTCAGGTCTTTTGGCCAAATTTAAAAACTCAGTGATCTAGACAAAATGTATTACATATAAATAGATGAATGATATTCGTTTGTGAGCAGAATGTATTGACAAAAAAGAAACCATAAAACATTCAGCAGGGTGCGGCTAGTAAACTTCTCGAGATTCGAAAGTTCTCGGAAGTTAAGACTCAGATCGGAAATGCTGAGGCCACAGAAGTAGTTTCCGAATCTCCACTCTGTCATCTTGCCTCTGGCTAACCGCTGACCTGTTTCCTGAATAACTCATCCCACTGAAACACTTGAAGCTGTTATATGCAATATTAAGCTATCAATAAATTTACAAACACATTTTATGAATATGCTTGTAAAACCAAAAAAGTGATTGCTTGGAATTATAAATTTATGTGTAATAAATCAGGTTTGATATTATTTATTCTTTTTCAGTAATGTTTATAGATTTTCATCTATTTAATAATCTAGTTCATATATTCGTATTAGAAATATTGCATTTTGCCCTCTGTGAAAACGTAGTAATTTTACTATTATAAGTAATCTGAATAATTCCGTTAAAGTAAAAAAAAAAAATTTTCACTGCACCAGTTAAAAGATTTCACCTACGAACCTTTTTTCGTCCTTGCTAGATTGTATGTGATATTTGGGTAAAAAAAATTACTTTTTCAACAGAAAAAATGAGTTGAAGAATGAAAGTCAAGTTGCAAAGCATAAAAACAGGAAGAAGCGCAATATTTAATGTTTATGTTTCTTTTATTTAATTTTTTGAAAATAAAAATATTTATTTTAAATAGAATTTATCAATTCGAAAATCTCGTAGAAAATGGATCATTTATATTTTGCATTATTAATATAACGAAATGGCGTTGTCTTGAATCACTTAATTGCACCTATAGTATTTTAAATCACTGACTTGTACCTAAATAGTTTTGAATCACTAAACAGTAGACTAAATTGTTTTGGATTACTCAATTGTACCTAAATTGTCCTGAATCACTTCATTGTATATACATTGTTTTGAATCGTTTAATTGTACGAAAAATTTAAATACATATCTTAGAAATACGCATGAATAAATATATACACACACATATGTCTATGTTGCTTTGTATGTGCAAGGAAGTATTCAAATGTTCATAAAATAACCCCACAGAAATTAACGAGTATATACTTGTCAATTTCTTCGAATTAATGCGACTGTATTTTGAAAATCAATGTGGGTGGGTTGCTGGCTTCTTGCTTTCCAGTCAAATTTGATCTTCTAAAATTAAAAATTTAAATGCAATGTTAATCGTTATCTACTGTATTATTAATTCTTGATCTTTTAATTGTTCTCTCTCATTAATAGTATTTTTTTTTCTCATATTCTCCTCCGTTCCGTACCCACTTGCGCTTTAGTGGCTTTATTGCTTTGCTAGGCGTGAAATGATTAAAAAATACGTCAGCTAAAATAATTTGTAGCCTCAAAATAATTATTAAAAAGTTAGACCGCTTTTATTGATACAGTATAACCCGGATATAAGAGAGTTGTCGGGACCGGGGGAAAGGTCTCTTATATCCGGGTTTGGTCTATTTTGTTTAGGTAAATATGGCTCTAATTTGGGACCAGATAAAATCTCTGTTATATCCGGGTTTCTCTTATATCCGGGTTACACTGTATGTTGAAATCTTAAGATAATTTTTGCATGATATTTTTTTTTCATGCATATTAATCTTTGTTATAAAATTCTAAGCAAATAGAACTGCCACTAAAAACTAAGTCGTCCCCCGGGACGTCCCCACGTGTCATCATAGGACTTTTGGTTGCCGATGTATTAGGTTTGTTTTGGTTTGTTTTATGGGATATCAACCTCAATGGGTCATTTAATGCCAACACGATTTTTATTGCTGCTAACATATTTTTGCAAAAATCTATTGTTGTTTCAAAAAATGTATTGCTGCTAATATTTTTTTTCAAAAATGTACTGCTGGCAATAATTTTTCCTGAAAAAATATGCTGCTGGTATTATTTTTTCCTAAAAATTATTGTTCTTCTTAAAACCTATTTTTATGTTTTCATAGTGTTTGACACCTTTGGTGGGGGTAACTATTTGCCTATATATAGGACCTTGACAGGTGTTACCACCGCGGGTCATGCTTGACCTTGGAACAACAGCAATTAAAAGGTGGTACCACGCTCGTCAAAACCTCTTGATCAAAGGCCATTCTGTCGGATGTTGTTTATCGTCTTACCCAGTACGCGGATGTAGTTTATAGTCTTACCCAGGAGGTGGATGTAGTTTATCGTCTTACCCAGGACACGGATATAGCTTATCGTCTTACCCAGGACGCAAATGTAGTTTACCGTCTTACCCAGGACGCGAATGTAGTTTATCGTCTTACCCAGAACGCGGATGTAGTTTATCGTTTTACCCAGAACGCGAATGTAGTTTATCGTCTTACCCAGAACGCGTATGTAGTTTATTGTCTTACCCAGGACGCGGGTATAGCTTATCGTCTTACCCAGGACGCAAATGTAGTTTACCGTCTTATCCAGGACGCGAATGTAGTTTATCGTCTTACCGAGGACGCGGATGTGGTTTATCATCTTACCTAGGACGTGAATGTATTAGGAAACCCAGTGCACTATTGTTTATGTTGCTGTATTTTGCATCTGACTCGAAATAATTGCTTAATATGAAAGGTTGTTTTGTAGTTGAATGGCACAGATCTGTTCTGTTAGATTCTACCATTAAACGCACACAGCATTCTGCGACCTACATCTTAGCAGGGGTGGTTGCCAAAGGGCGACATACAGCTTTGAATACAAAGTTGTTCTTCTTAGAGACTGATTGCCAGTCACGGATAGGAAGCACTGTCTGCCCTCAAATTTAATCCATAGGAAAAAGGAAATGGGATAGATTCGTAACTTCCCCATGGTTAATTGTGATTAAGTGAATGTAATGAACTCGTCAGAAATTCGAACAGCTCTCAGAGTCGCTATTCATTGCAATACCCGAGCATGAAGCTAAAGAGAAAATACTTTACAAGGATTATTGCTTTTTAGTTAAGCCTCATATAATTACGATAAATGAGTTTTCTCATTATGTACCACCGTGTTATTGAATATGCCATTCTTCAAAGCTCTCATTAATAAGGTTTCATTTCATTTTCTAAAATGATTTCTGTGAATTCTTAACTCGCACAAATGCAAATTAGCATAATGGATCTTTGTATTCAGCTATTAGCATAGAAATCAGGTAGTTTTTGGCATTTCAAAAAGAAATATAAATTATACACTGCATTTGTTTAAGTCAAATATCATAAAGGGAACGGTTGGTCTTCGAGAACAATATTTGAATTTATTTCTATATAAATGGACACAAACACTATGCTAAATGAAATGTCTATAAGCTGAAATGATTCTAGAGCATTTTAGATATAGAATAGAATATTTAAGTGATGATCGATGTGGTTTCATGGAGCCTTGTTCGAATTCCAGTCGAGTTTGTTATATTCATTTACGCACATATATCCTTGGCAAAGGTATGAATCCATCTCTTTAACCCCATCTATTGAATGAATAACATGTCAGTCTGAGGCTTATGGCCTTAGGTGGCAACCAGTCTACCTTAGGAAGAAACGTCAGTCTACTGCAGGAAAATCTTCTGCCTATTCCGTCACCAATCAAAAGAAACATAATCAACCAAGCGTGTTTCACGTATAGCAATTAATTGATTCAGTGATATACTATTTGCATACAAATACATATAGCTAACTATCCGTAAAGTTTCTGGATATTTTGAGTATCTGAACAGCACATACTTGACATCTTGTGCAATGATTGTTTCTCAAACAATCGCGTCACTCAGTTGTGCCGTTCTCACTAAAGTCCACACTTGTCACCCTGCGACTCCTCATTTTTTTACCTCCTGCTTTTAAAATCGTTTTTGAAGTACTAGATATTTGTTATATACGAATAAAGTGTCGCTGCCGACAGTTCAGTTTGAACATAGATCGCCAGTGAGTAAACACAGGCGATCCCATAATTGAAATAAGTGGATCACATGATCATAGAGGAAACTCATGAGTCGGAAGTTTCGGGACGACTAATGATCGCTATTTCAATACTATTCTCTATTACTATACGGATCCCTATTTCTAGTCTATAATATTTCTCATCTCTATACAATATACTATTTCTCTTTTCTGACTACTATATGGATTACTATTCGAGCGAGTATTATCGAGCAAGTATTATTAGTGCAAGTGTTATTCAAAGGCGTCTGACACCAGTATTGTTCAACGGCGTTACTATAGTTGTATCTGCGATTATAAAGTCTCTACTACAATGAGCATTACCAAAGTGGCAACGAGTATTCGTTGACATTACAAAAGTGTCAAGCGAGTTTTAGTTGATATCACAAAAATGTTTCAGATGGGGAACGCGACTGCAAAATAAACTAGACGAAGGAGTCAATAAATATCTCGGAAGAGGGTTTCGCCAACTTTCTTTAAAAGCGGGAGGTACGCATAGATAAGTGTGTGAGGTCCCACAGAGATATTCTTTTCAGTGCAGAGTCCCGCTTCCTTTTACCATTACGCATGACGTCACCGTAGACTATTTTAAACTCTGATCTTCCCAAAACATACCAGGAATCCATTGTTTTACCATGTGAATAATACAGGGTTCTAGAAAATGACCGACACGTTCGAAACTACTTAACGAAACAAAAACCACGACAAAACGAACATTAGCTTTGGACAGTTTATCCACACTTTCGAGCCTGATATATAATATTTTATTCGAAAATTTGAGAAATATATTAGAAATATTAACAGACAAACATTGTTGCTTGGATTTATTACTTGTTTATATGTATACTTAACGCATATATATATATATATATATATATATATATATATATATATATATATATATATATATATATATATATATATATATATATATGATGTGCATATAAGAACAATTGGGTTAGTATGTATGTTTTTGGATGCAGGTTGATTACTAAACACATGTAATAAAAAAAAAAATCAGTTTTATGAAGCATATAGCTTCGATATTGTGAACAGGCTGCGAATTAATTTCTAAATATAGCCGTGTTGGAGAAATCGCTCACAATATTTTCTCAGTGCGCCTCGAAATAACCAGCTTGTCCATAAAAAAATTACAATCCGTTTGCCCTGTGTGATGAATGCCTTCCGTCCTTAAGCCACTTCACCATGTACACCTATGCTTTAAAGAATATAGTGATTTACTAAGCGTAGATTTGTTGTGAAACAATGCCGAAATGATTTTTTAAGTGTAGCTTAGATGTGGCACAAGTCCGGAAGTGTGAAGCGCTCAGTCAGGATCGAACTCACAACTCGGTTGTAATTGATCTAGCAAGACAAGCTTGGTAAACATTACAACGCATTGAAGTGCCCATATTTTGTGATATACCAAGCATCGGTAAGATATGGTACAATCCCGAATGTAGGCAGCATTCAGTGAGAAGAGAACTTTCTAATTAGTCGTAATTGTTTGAGGGAGAGAAACATGCTAATCAATATACCACATCGAAGTGCCCATATTTGCAAATATTGGGTTGGTGCATAATTATCAGGCGTATTTTAAACAATATTTTATATGAAAAAAGAAACATTACAATTCAACAATAACATTTTTAAATTTAAGTGATTATTGACACGCATTTTTATAACCTGAAAATAAAATAATATTTTATAAAATATTTTATTTAAAAAAAGTAACAATTAACAAATAACTACCTACAAAAAACGCCTGATAATTATGCACCGACCGAATATTTGTATGTTTTGATATAATGAAGGTATGATTATAACAAACAGAGACACAGTCGCGTAGCAACAAATCGTTTACATCTATTTGTCTTTCTATCAATTATCTGTATGTAATTTCAGGTTGATAGAAAATTATCAAAGTCCATTATCATAGATTTCACCTTTATCAATAATCTCCTTCTAACGGCTCAAAAGCCTTTAGGAAAACAATATTTGTTTGGAGGAAATGAGTGTGGAACTGTAGTACTGTATACATTCAAATATAATGCAAATTTTTAGATTATCATTTCTTTTACTTAAAAAAATAGGCAGCCACACAATATACAGGTATTTTTTGAAGAGGTTAAAAATCATGCATTTTTGGTGACCGGTTGCACTATTTACAGTTAATTTTTTTTTCTGGTGAGGTTAAAATTCATGAGAAAATATTCAAGGGTCGCAGTTGACTTATGTACAAATATATACAGTATTCTCCTATTCAGTTGATTTAAAAAAACAAAAACAGTTCATCAAGAAAGATCAGTAATCAGATGCACCAAGATCTGGACATATGGAGGGTTAGTCCTAATTATGCCAATAAACTGCATCTGTTAGGGTCGCAATAACGGACAAAAAATGAGAGCACCCGCACATAAAAAGCAAACTAAATACACTATAAATGTATAAAAATATATTTTATAGTAAAAATAACAGCAATATATTTTATATAAAAAATATTAGGTTGGTGCAAAAATAATGACCTAATAATGTCGTTTTTTGACGTTAAAGAATATGTTAAAAAAACGTCATTATTACGTCATTATTTTTGCACCAACCTAATATATATAATTATATTAAATTGACCAAAAATACATTTTTAAAGCAAAATTACCAAAACAAAAAAAAAAAAATTATAGAAAAATAACCAGTAATACATTTTATGTGTATCTGTCTATATCTCTGAGATGAGGTATTATGATTACTTACATTATTTGGACTGTTATCCTCATCTTCATTGCTATATTCACAACGTTTCAGCCTCTATATCTCTGAGATGAGTTATTATGATTACTTACATTATTTGGACTAGTATCCTAATCTTCATTGCTATATTCACAAAGTTTCAGCCTCTATATCTCTGAGATTAGGTATTATGATTACTTACACTATTTGGACTGTTATGCTCATCTTCATTCCATATTCACAACGTTTTGGCCGTTGTACGCTCCGGTCATACTCAGGTGATTGGAATTTCGAACCAAACTCTTTATTTCGTCCACATAGGTAGATTATTCTAGTTCCATAATTCTTCTTAAACTCAACTCTCCAAGTGTTTGGTTCGCCACTGGTATGTCCTGGTATTGAACTTACCACTCTGTGGTGTCAACTCACTGGATCTAACCAACGTCTTTACCCACTGAGCCGAGTGCACTTGAAGTTATTCTATGTGTAGTTGGATCCATAATATGTCTTCAAAATAATCAGATTCCGGCATTAAATAGCCCATTGATTTGATGATATGCTACTAAACAAAATCAACCAACCAATAGACCACCCAAGATATGGAGGGTTTGAAGACGAGGTCTTCTTTCAAGTGTGAGTTTTGCATCATGGAACTGTGAATTATCATAGAAAACCACACTTTCCTATTGCTCAAATTAGGGCGTCTTTTTCCTCAAACGGTCTTTAAATGTTTTAACTACCGCCAACAAATATCTATTGCAATCTACAAAAGTTACCGCATATCTAGTTGCGTAGGGGTCCGTTTAGACTTGTTTATATGAATACTTACTGCATATATATATATATATATATATATATATATATATATATATATATATATATATATATATATATATATATATATGATTTAAAGAAAAACAGACCACTTTAAAGCTCCATTGTAATAGTTTATTTCACCAGAGACCTTTTAAAGTACTCTGGATCCTCAGACATCACTTTCAACAGGTAGAAAGGAAAAGTGAAATGAAAATTTAAACTTTTGACGGGTAGTATTAAGTTTATGTAATTTAACTGAGAAGGTAGCGAGGAGTGGTGTGAGAGACATGGTCGAGTTGAGAGAGGGTTTATTTTTATATTTCTTTCTATCATACTTAATATTGAGGAAGGAGGGGGTAAGGATCAGACATTGACCTATTTAATCGGTCAACTTAACGGAAATGATATGTTGAAAGGGAAGACGAGAAGAGAGAAAAAAGAAAAGAAATATATATTTATATATATATATATATAAATAAAAGTGAACATAGAAGTCAACACTTAGAGGCGACAGTCTGTTTCATGCTATATGCAATCGTCAGGCCACATATGCTGTTATTTTTCTCGGCTATTTATATATATACGGGTTAGTGGTGCATTGTGGGTATTCTATTATGGAGGTTATTTTACCGGAAGTCGTTTGTTTATTTATTTGGGTCAAATTATATTGAATGTTTTTATTTTTTATTTTTTTGTTTCTTATTTTATTTAATTATTTATTTATTAACGTAGTAAAAATTTGTTTATATCACTTGTTTAACAGTTTTGTTTTGTTTTGAGAATTTAATTAAAGCTATTTGTTCAATTTTGTGGTTGATTGTTGCAGTTCATTCTAAGTATTATTTTGGCGGTAACAGTTTTTAATTGATTATCTTTATTTGGGATTGGTTTGTTTATTTATTTATATTTATGAAGGATATAGCTTAGATACTGTGAACAGGCGGCGAATTAATTTCTAAATATAGGCGTGTGGGAGAAATCACCCACAATATTTTCTAAGTCCCCCTCGAAATAACCAACTTTTCCATAAAAAATTACAATCCGTTTGCATTGTGTGAGGAGTGCCTTGCGTCCTTAATCCACTTGACCATGTAGACCTATGCTTTGAAAAATATAGTGAAAAATATAGTGATTTACTAAGCGTAGATTAGTTGTGACACAATGCCGAAATAATTTTGACTTGTACTTTAACAAGGATTTTTATGGCAACTGCTTCGACAAGCTACTCTCACTGGTTCCCAAATTGCATAAATTTAAACGTGCCACTAGGTTGGCATCTTGTTTTTACATTTTCACTGTCGAAACAGCTAAATGTAGTCATTGCTTCTACTCCAACAGCTTCTTATCTCGCACCACCCGTCAGTGGAACTCCCTTCCTATCACTTGCTTCCCTGATAGATAATCTTCAAATATTCAAATGTAATGTCAGTTTGATGCCTTGATCTTGATTGCTTTCCCTCTCTTTCTGCTTTTCCCAAACACTCCTCTTTATTCTTATTCTCACTCTCTGTAACCCCTTGCATGCTAGTGAAACACTCGTCTTGCTTGGGATGATTTGTTTAAAAATATATATATATATATATATATATATATATATATATATATATATATATATATATATATATATATATTCACCTCCACCAAGTCATTTTCTGTGTTACTTTATATTCTTTAACAATAAGCATTTTTCATCATCAGTCACTAATCTGTCGGAAAGAACGTGCAGCGAGAGTTATGTCGCGAATCGCGACGCTGTCATCACAGCCGACTGACGTATGTTTAACCCCTATTCCAGTGGTATATTAGACAGATCGGGATTGTGCATCGGAAAGACAGGGTGGTAGGTAGCGGATCGACTGAAAGTGATGTGCAAAAAGAGTGACGAAGGACGAGTTAAATCTCTCGACATCTCGCATTCCACCACACGAGACGGACGAAGGAAGTGTAGACGACGGATAGATTTGCCTTCACCAGTCGCAAATCTGTCGAGATGTGTACAGAAGTGGATAGAGGAGTGAAAATGCTTAAACTTGATTTACGGCTGGCTTTCCTCAGTCCACGGGGAAGAGATTTTCCAAGTTTATGCACTTTTCCCATTTTTGAAGATGACAGTGAATAGCTTTATTCGCTGGTTACCAGACTTCATGAATTCAAGTCCCCTACGAAGTTGGCATCCCGCTCTCACCCTTTCACTGTTGAAACTATTAAATGTAGCCGTCTCTTCTACTCCAATAACTTCATGTCTGGCACCTCCTGCCTGTGGAACTCCCTTCCTTATTCCAATTTCCCTGAGAGCTATAATCTCCAACTATTCAAATGTAATATCAATCGACATCTCCAGTTGCCTTGATCTATCCACTACCCTTCTCCTCATCCTTCCTTCTATCACTCCTATCTGATTTTGCTCGAAATCTTCTGTAACCCCCTTGGGTCCTAGTGGCTTCTCGCTTTGCTTGGGGTGAAACGCTTAAAAAAGAAAATTCCTATTTTTGATATTATTCTTCAACAGTAACATCCTTTTTTTTTATCAATCTCAGAGAAATATTAGTCAAAGGTAAGCTAAAAGAGACGTCCTAATAAGGAGATGCTATTAAATTAATGTTGCCTTTTCTTTTTTAAAAGAACTTCCATATATTAATTGTTACAAAATTTCTCTCATATCAAGAGCTCCTTGATAAAATCCAAATACGAGTCAGTAATATTATTGTCCCTGATCTAGCGTCTCGGCCTCAGTCACTTTCTCACCGACCTGAAGTGGCCACTACCCCTAGTGCCTTTTCTATAATTTCATTCATAGTAATTGTTCGTTGTGGATATGCCAGTTTTTGCCAGTAGTATGTGGACAATATCGTGGAATATTTCTACTTTTCATTGCTCACACTCAGCCTATGATTGTAAAATCTTTTTTGTCATGTATTTATGTGAATTTTATTAATAATTGCTATAAATAGTAAATTACACAGCAACGAAATTTGAGAAAAGCTTATCAATATTTGGGCTAACGTTCTCAGCTGAAATGATGTGGAAAGACTATATTGAATCCATTGCCAGATGAGCTGCTAAGAATGTTGGCTCACTGTGAGGTCTTAGACAATTTCTCTCTTCGGAATCTAACTTACATATCTATAAGTTCATCATTTGTCCTTACTTAGAGTATATGGTCTAGTTTTCTTGCTGTTTATCTAGAGTTCCTTGATAAAATCCCCAAAAGGGAAGGATTAGCAATATTAGTGGTCCTAATATGGCATTCCGGCTTCTCTGTGACTTTTTCTATAAATACCTTCATGTAAAGTATTTACATTAGCCAGACTATTGTCCTCATCTTTGTCGCCATATTTGTAACAACGTTTCGGCTGTTGTACGCTCCGGCCTTCTTCAGGTGGTTGGAATTTCGCACTGAACCCTTTATTTCGATCACTGGGGTAGACTGTTCTAGTTCCACGTGCCATATTTGATGGATGTCAGTTATCAGTTATCTCCTGCTAATTTTCCCTCTGAAATTTCTCCACTGTCTTAACCGGGTATTGAACTCACTCTCTTTGGGTCTGTCACTGGCTCTAACCAACGCCTTTATCCACTGTGCCATGTGTCCTACACAGGCAGTGGAGAACTTTCAGAGGGAAAATTAGCAGGAGAATGGCTCTACTGCCTTGTTTGGTGTTAAATCGATAAAACAAACAAAAGCAAACCCCATGAATGTTTCAGATCAAAAATACCTATCATGGGTAACATTCTTTATTGAGTGATTCCTGTGCCTCGTATAAGGTGAAATTTATGAAAAAAAAAACAGCCAAAAAGCATAATTTTACAGTATCAAGATTATTCATTCTACATCTGTTAGATTTTGAGCGTTACGCATGGAATGACCACATCTATCTATCTATCTATCTATCTATCTATCTATCTATATATATATATATATATATATATATATATATATATATATATATATATATATATATATATATATATATATATCTATATATATATATATATATATATATATATATACATACATACATATCACAAACAAACATGTGACATTCTCAATATCGGTAAAGGATTGCACCCCAAAAATCGTTAACACGTGCGTCAACGAAAATTCCATCTCCTTTTCAAAAATTTGAAGTAAGAAAGCTGCAAACACCTCTTGTATTTTCCAATTAAATTATCTGCAAACTCAATTTACACCTCGCTCTCTCTCTCTCTCTCTCTATATATATATATATATATATATATATATATATATATATATATATATATATAAACTATTCGAGAAAAAACTGTATGTAATTTGCGTATTCTTTATCATATCTTTCTGTCAGATTCCGTTCCATATTTGATCTACTTTTGACCCCAAACTCACAATTTTACTCAGTATTATTGTCTCTCGTATCTCGTTTTGTTGCTTCCATGTCTTGCTGTTTCTA
>OZ010583.1:107495174-107560174 GCA_963932145.1 Acanthosepion lycidas | reverse complement strand
TGACATTTTCTAAGCAACACTAAATCCGATATCCATTAAACGGACGAAAGTATATAAAAAATAGATACTTTAAAAACGATCGATAATTTCATATCGAAAACATCGTGGTTCTCGTTGTAACACTAGCATTTTTTTTAAAGAACGATGCTGTATATAAGAAACATCTAATATAAGTAAGCTTTACTGCCTTCTTATACTACACAACCACTGTTCTAAGCACACCACAGAAGAAAATCACCGAAAATAGATTTAAAATAGTTGTTTACCATAATAATCCGCTATATCTTAAAGGCATAACCTATTTCATGTCACATATAACCCGAATCCAACTTTAAGTTAAAATCCGAGGAAATAAATGCAAAATATTTGAATGGATTTAATGGAATCGAAAAAAAAAAAAAAAAGCTCAAGAATAAAATCGGTTTGGAAATGCAGCTGCTAAGGTAAAGTTAATTCACATTAATGGGAACTTGCAAACCCTGAAAATTCCTGCTTGTCTTCTCTCAGAATATTTGTTTTCATGGCAACGCAACGTAACTCTGCTTCAACCGTCATCACAGATGATTTTACAGGGTTTCTATAATATTCAAGTATTTATCTAGAGTTTAAGTTTAATTAAATCGTTCGTGTTATATGTTAGAAACTACGATAAATTGTTTCTTGTCGTACACAGATATGAATATATACAATGATCTATTCTTAATTTTATATTTTCCCATTTCTGATTGAATAACATTTATATGATTACATATATCAAAAAAAGAAAATTGCGTCATGATTTAGTCTTATCATGGCATTATGTCGAGTCCTTTTTGGCATTCATGTGGGAAATGAGGCAGCCAAAATGTGCCTATATCTTTCCTAGCTAATATGATAAAAGTTATACTAGATTATATTCTGTCAGCAACTGATGTGTGCTTGTGTTATGCATTATAAAATGATCAGAAATTACTTCAGCCGCAATTTGAAATCAATTCGTTGAGTCCAATTTCCGTCGTACTGAGCGTTATACCAACAAAGGCTTTCCAATTATTTGAAGTCAATACAGTAAAAAAGTGAATTTAACAGTAGACCAGTGGAGCTTCTCTCTCCTCCAATCAGCCATAGGAACTTGGCAGTATTTTTGCCAAAGGAAAAACGGATATAAAGGGACGAGGAAAAGTAAAGAGAGTGAATTATATATATGTCTGATAAAATGTTAAAATTAAACCATTGTTACTTCCGAACAGAAACGCGCGTGGGTGATCGAGTGAGAGAACAAACACAGCAACCGGATATGTTTTATGAGCATTTAATAAAAAATAGGAATAAAATAAATAAATAAAAAATAACTTTGCAATCTTTCGTGTTCTGCGGACATATAAGTTTTCTTTTTTTTTTATTTAAATCATTTCACCCCATGGAAGGTGGGAATGCCACTAATACGCAAGTGAAAGAGAAGACTGAGAATTGTTAGAGGACAAAAGATGAAAAGGTTCCAAGATGAGAGAAGATGGCGATTGACGTCGCATTTAAATCTTTGACGATTGTAATTATCAGGGAAGAAAGAAAACAGAAGTGGGTAGTGCTAGTAAAGAAACAGTTGGAGTAGAAGTTACAGCTGCATCTAGCCATTTCAACAGTAAAACGGTGGGACCTAGACGCCAATCTAGTGGCACGCTTAAAATCATAGCTTCGATTGTGTTAATAGGTTGAGTCATTTCCCTTAGATTGTGTTTCCATTCCGGTCCCTGTTGCAGTGGATGCAAAAAATAAAGGGGCCATTCATTCGAGTTGCGCGTCTTATAACGGTATGCGTTACATATGCTTTATTTTGGCTAACGAGCAGGCTTCTTGTATTCGCTGCTTACTACATCCTTTCGGGAAGGGGCATAACTCCTATTCTATCGCAGAATATTCCAATATATAATTACTACATATGACTATGGCTGTGAAGGTTCTGATAAGTCAGTCCTGAATCAGAAAATAAAATATGATTGCTTAGCATTTGTTTCAATTAATATCTCGTGGTTTTCTACTTTTGAAAGCGATTGTTTAGAGTAGTAATATAAACTGCATTTAATTGTAATATTTTCTTTTTCTAACATGAGGTAATATATTTTGAACTATATTAGTATCCCAGTGATTTAAGATTCAATAAGAGAAACAAAGGAAAGGAGATGAACAAAGAAGAAAGGAAACCATGTTTAAGGAAGGAAAATAACAACTAAAAATGCATAAAGAAATAAACAAATTCAAAGGAGTGCTGGAAAGTTATTGATAAAAATATACCCATCCGTCTGTCAAAAAAAAAAGGTCAGTTTGTTCAGATATTTGAGTTTGAGAAATTGGCCGAGCCGAGAACTTTTCAGCTCCCTCATAGTAAATTGAAAGAAACAGAGAATGTGTAGCAACCTCAAAGAATTTCCGGCTTTTGAAACAAACACAACACTCTGAATCGTTTGATAAGCCATGAACTGATTCAGACTCGGACCGTTTCCTTCGCTGTAAGTTGATAAGTAAGAATTTAAGTAAAGTGTTGCGTATAAATCAACGATGTGCGACGTTCCCAGAGGAGTCGTGTGCCTTTCAGCTTACAACTCACATCCAATAGTCAGTCCCATGAGCCAAACCCAACGAAGAGCCACTGGCCGTGACTGACATTGGCCTGCGTTTGGATCAGTGGCTAAAATCGATCGAACACTCAGACGTCAGGGCACCAGGGCGCTGCCATGAATATATTAGTCTGTCCGGTAGATTACTGCTCTGTTCAGCCATTCATTGCCAGTTTCATTGTATTTTTTTTGTTTTGTATCGCGCAGGTAAAAATAATATATAGATAAAAATTTAAAGAGGAACAAAGAAATAAAAAAAAAGTTATAACGCTTTAATAGCAAAAAAAAAAAAAAGAAAGAAAATTTTCAAATTGGCCCGTAAAAATATGATATTTAACACCGTTACGTGTTTATTTTTATGAATTGCAACCTTCGTTTTTCAGATTAAAAACTGCCAATATACATTATTCGAACCACTGGTTTCATTGATTATTACATATGTTATCAGAGACATAGTTTCGGCTAAATTTTCTCTGGTCATCTTCAGTAATCCATTTTTGGTTGATATACGTTATCTGTTAATTAGTTTATTGTTTTCTCACTGTAATGCCAGTACTTGCTCTTTCACAGTAGTATACACAGTCAAAAAGAATGAATAAGAATTGATATCATAGGGAGAAAACAACACGATAATCAACAGATAACCCATGGCTGCCAAGAAAATGACGCACTGAAGAAGGCTAGAGATCACTTAACCGAAACGTCGCGTCTATAATATCTTAAATTAACTAGCATGTTCCCATTTTAGATAAACATGCTATTCACGATGAATCATTTTGTTAGCAGCGGAGAGTGTTAGCTGAACCCGTCTGTTTTCGTTGGGTTGTTTCGATGAATTCGTAAATGCGCATCACGGGTGCCTCCTTTTGATGTTCTTTTACGAATTAATAAGCTATCTACTAGGTATGAGTTTGTCCATCAGTATTTTTATTCAACATTTATATGGGAATTTATTGCAGATTAGGGGCAATGATCTTAATCGGCTTGAACCGATTGATAGTGAACGAGAAAGACCACCATAACCTGATAGGTTTTATAAGCATTTAATATAACTATCATCTTCCTTTATCCAGTTATCTCATTTTGCCCGCTTTGGTTACCACGACCCTGCATCTCACATTGCAGCACAATAGTGCAATGACTTGTTGGATCCTTTTGCACCGGAGATCTGGGAGGAAAGTGTCCCTCTTCTCACAATTTAAAGAGGCATAACCTACATGCCAGCAAGTGATTTGAATTTTTTTTCTTATCCTAAACTGGTTGAAAAGCAAGGCTATAGAGGCTTAGTGTGTCCTGCTGGGTGTGGGTGGGAAAAGGATAGATTTATATCATTCATTTTTAAGTGAATGCAAAAAAAAAAAAATGACCGGAATTCGAACTTAGCTCTCCGATTCCTCAATCGCAGTCGCAATACACTTCTCCACAGTGCCCCCAGAAATAGAAAAATACGAATAAAAAAAAAAAAAAAAATTGTAGTCTTTCGTCTCCTGCTGACTTATAAATATTCTTTTACCAGTGTAATTTCAATTGTGGCAACATTTTATATATTTTTCCCTTAGATTGTGCATACATTCCTGCCCATATCGCAGTCGGTGTAAAACAAAAAGAACCATTCATTTGTCTTTCAAGCCTTATAGTGTCCAGCATTACGTAAGCATTGTTTTGCTTAATTTTGACTAAAGAGGAGGCTTGTTATTTACTGCGTGCTACATCCTTACAATAAAGACAATGGCACCCTATTCTTTCCCAGGATATATTCAAATACTTAATTACTACATACGCCTCCATGTTTAAAGTTTCTGATGAGTCAGTTCTGAATCTGAAAAGTAACATATGTTTAATTGGCATTTCTTGATAAAAAGAGCAAAAAATAATGATCGTTTTACGAGAGCTTGATCAACTGCAATGCAGTGTTTTCTCTGCCTTGGCATGAGTTACAATATAGTTGTGATCGAAGAGTAGGTGGTCGCTTTGGCGCCGTTTTCAAGCTTAAGGCCTTGCAATAACGAACATCACCTCCCAATTTTTGAGGGAAAGGGATTTAAATCATTGTTGCTTGAACCTCCGAGCTAACTACCGACTTAGATGAGTTGATTCTCAAAACGAATGGACAGTAATTGCTTTTATAATCAGCACATTGTCATTGGTAAGTCGGCAGACATGAATCAGATTCGCATTGCTTAATGGACTTGTATCGCCGACTAGATGTGATTGTGAGTCTATTAGTGACTATTGTTCTGTGCCGAAATTCAGTTGAGGCTGCCAGCATCAGTTTAGCTATACAATAAATACCGTTGATTTGATATCCGATAGGAACGAAGACATATATCTATGTAGGGGTGCGAATAGACATCCGATTTTCACACTGCGGACACAGAATACATCGAAGGCATGTGGCAATTACCTGTTCAGATTTCAAACTTAGTACAAGAATATTAAAAGAAGAAGCATTTTATCGAAGATGCGGAGTTCAAGAAGAATGAGAAAATGATCATTTTAGTGAGTGACCATTTAACATAAAATTAGGAAATTTTAATAACTAACCTCGAAAGTTCTAAGTCTGTGGGATATTTAACTCCTGAATTGTGCAAAACCTCACATCACACACACACACACACGCACGTAACTAGCGCATTATCCTAGTCTGTTCAGATCTCTCTCTCTCTTTCTCTGTCTCTTATATATATACATACATACACACACACACACACATATATATATATATATATATATATATATACAATAATAAAACGTTAAAAATTGATTTCGGCTCTAAATTATTTCGTGAATATCTCTATATAGTCATCTAAGAGATTTCGGTCTGAAGATATATATATATATATATATATATATATATATATATATATATATATATATATATATATATATATATATATATATATATATTCACGAAATAAATTTATCACGGAAATGAAAATTTATGGTTTTCTTCTTGATTATTATTATAATGCTCTGTAGCTTACATTGAGCTCTCTCTGGATTAATATCCTCCCTAGAATTATCCCTACCAGTCACAAATTGATTATATATATATATATATATATATATATATATATATATATATATATATATATATATATATATATATTAAGAAATGGACAAAGTCCGACAATTTATTTATTAAATACATTTTTTATGTTTAACATTCTTTTTATAGATACGAGTATTTAAGTAAATGCTCTGTTTATAATAAACAGTATTAATATTATAATATTAATAGTATTTAATACTGTTTATTATAAACAGAGCATTTACTTAAATACTTGTATCTATGAAAAGAACGTTAAACATAAAAAATGTCTTTAATAAATAAATATATATATATATATATATATATATATATATATATATATCAGTCTGTTAATATCTATCGTTCTACATATGTGTGTACTTTTGTGTATGTGTATTTTTGTATGTATGGGTGTGAGTGTGTTGAGGGCGTGTATTGATAAAAAGCGTGAGTGATAATGCTAATCCCGGAGAGAAACCAATTTAAAATGTGATATGGTCAGTTGTATGAATATAAGTAGAATATCAATAGTTTATAAATACTGTTGGCGCAATTTAATTAAATTTAATAAAATATACCTTTTGGGCATCAATCTATATAGTGAACTTTATGATTGTTATGTTTATCTCACGAATGTATGTGTAGCGTAACTCATGTCGGACCAGCAAGTGGTATTAGAGTGCCGAATTTAAATTTCAGATTAATATCATCATATTTCCTTTCTTATTAGCAAAACAATGTGGGAACTCAAACGTTGGAACTCAAACGTTGTTTGGAAACCAGACTATGAGATGTAAACTCTCAAATAAAACCATTTGGCCATGGGTTTAGAAACGTCAGGCCGTAAAATGTACATGAAACGGAACCCATAGTAGCAACACCAGTATAGTGATTCTGCATATATATATATATACGAATGTAATGAGAACGAAAATAATATATAAATGTAATGAGAACGAAAATAATATATAAATTCTAACGTTCCAAGTGTTAATTCAAAAGAGGGCTTAGTACCGATAGTAGAGCAATAATTATTTATTATAATTTTTTCATATAGCCAAAAACAATTTATTCACTAAAAAGATGCAAATTCGTTTCGCTGCATTTAATTGCACTTCGACTGGTATTTTTTTTTCCAAACAAATGGAAAAAAGGAAGTGACGTTTCACATGCGGCATGATTACAAACAGAATTTTTCATAAACATTTTGGTTCTCACAAGCCGAAGTGCAATTAAATGCACTGAAACGAAGTTGCTTCTTTGTAGCATGTAAATTGTTTAGCCTATATGACACACACACATAAATACATACATACATACATACATACATATATATATATATATATATATATATATATATATATATATATATATATATATATATATATATAATGGCTGGCTACTCGTACCCGAGGTTGCCGGTCTACTAGGGCGCCTAGGTAATTCCTATTGCAGACGCCCGCTCACTTTCTTTTGTGTTGGTTCAACACTCACAGAGCACACATGTGTTTTATACAACAACTATGCCGGGCACACCTTAGTTACGTATCTCGGAGAAACCGCGTTATCTCACGTGATTAACAGTCTGAACCAAGCTAGAACGCTCAAACCCTCGGTCACAATGCCTTGGGAATTCTTGATAGCAGAACCATCGATGGCCACAACAGCTCTGTCTACCCAATTTCAGTCATAAGCCTTGGCTCAACCCATGTTATGAATTTTCAGGTACTTTCCAAAGGTGTCGCACGCTGGGATCGCCACCTTCAGACCGATAACATCAGGAAATTACCTTTTTGTCAAATCGACCTTGGTGAGATTCGAACCCAGGTCTCATGTTCAAAAAACGAACATACGCACATGCTCTATTTATGGCTTAAATTATGCAATATCATTAGAACATATGTAAATATAAAAGTGGACACTGATCGCAACATCCAGTGGCGATATATATA
Source organism: Acanthosepion lycidas (assembly GCA_963932145.1). NCBI lineage: Eukaryota > Metazoa > Mollusca > Cephalopoda > Sepiida > Sepiidae > Acanthosepion > Acanthosepion lycidas. The sequence goes on along the minus strand of OZ010583.1, from coordinate 107,552,597 downwards.
TATATATATCAGTCTGTTAATATCTATCGTTCTACATATGTGTGTACTTTTGTGTATGTGTATGTTTGTGTGTATGGGTGTGAGTGTGTTGAGGGCGTGTATTGATAAAAAGCGTGAGTGATAATGCTAATCCCGGAGAGAAACCAATTTAAAATGTGATATGGTCAGTTGTATGAATATAAGTAGAATATCAATAGTTTATAAATACTGTTGGCGCAATTTAATTAAATTTAATAAAATATACCTTTTGGGCATCAATCTATATAGTGAACTTTATGATTGTTATGTTTATCTCACGAATGTATGTGTAGCGTAACTCATGTCGGACCAGCAAGTGGTATTAGAGTGTCGAATTTAAATTTCAGATTGATATCATCATATTTCCTTTCTTATTAGCAAAACAATGTGGGAACTCAAACGTTGTTTGGAAACCAGACTATGAGATGTAAACTCTCAAATAAAACCATTTGGCCATGGGTTTAGAAACGTCAGGCCGTAAAATGTACATGAAACGGGACCCATAGTAGCAACACCAGTATAGTGATTCTGCATATATATATATATACGAATGTAATGAGAACGAAAATAATATATAAATGTAATGAGAACGAAAATAATATATAAATTCTAACGTTCCAAGTGTTAATTCAAAAGAGGGCTTAGTACCGATAGTAGAGCAATAATTATTTATTATAATTTTTTCATATAGCCAAAAACAATTTATTCACTAAAAAGATGCAAATTCGTTTCGCAGCATTTAATTGCACTTCGACTGGTATTTTTTTTTCCAAACAAATGGAAAAAAGGAAGTGACGTTTCACATGCGGCATGATTACAAACAGAATTTTTCATAAACATTTTGGTTCTCACAAGCCGAAGTGCAATTAAATGCACTGAAACGAAGTTGCTTCTTTGTAGCATGTAAATTGTTTAGCCTATATGAAAAAATTGACACACACACATAAATACATACATACATACATACATACATATATATATATATATATATATATATATATATATATATATATATATATATATATATTATGGCTGGCTACTCGTACCCGAGGTTGCCGGTCTACTAGGGCGCCTAGGTAATTCCTATTGCAGACGCCCGCTCAGGTTCTTTTGTGTTGGTTCAACACTCACAGAGCACACATGTGTTTTATACAACAACTATGCCGGGCACACCTTAGTTACGTATCTCGGAGAAACCGCGTTATCTCACGTGATTAACAGTCTGAACCAAGCTAGAACGCTCAAACCCTCGGTCACAATGCCTTGGGAATTCTTGATAGCAGAACCATCGATGGCCACAACAGCTCTGTCTACCCAATTTCAGTCATAAGCCTTGGCTCAACCCATGTTATGAATTTTCAGGTACTTTCCAAAGGTGTCGCACGCTGGGATCGCCACCTTCAGACCGATAACATCAGGAAATTACCTTTTTGTCAAATCGACCTTGGTGAGATTCGAACCCAGGTCTCATGTTCAAAAAACGAACATACGCACATGCTCTATTTATGGCTTAAATTATGCAATATCATTAGAACATATGTAAATATATAAGTGGACACTGATCGCAACATCCAGTGGCTATATATATATATATATATATATATATATATATATATATATATATATATATATATATATATATATATATATATATATATATGCTGGACTTTTCCGTCGATTTTCGACGTATGAGTGTCAAGCAATTCAGTTCCTAGAATCATTTCATGATAATTATGAAGGAAGAACCAACCATACCTTTTGGAAGATCAGAATACAGAAAATTCAGAGTCGTCATTCTCCTAGACCGGTTGCCACCCAAGGTTATAGAACCCAGTCTGTCCTGCTGTTTTCCCATAGCTAGGGATAGGAGAAGAGGATTCATACTGTTTCCAATAGTATTAGCACGTAAGTGAATACAATAGGATCAAATTTAAAGATTTTACTAACAAGTATTCATAAATAGAAGTAAATAGGATTTTAGTTTTTCCCGATTAAAGAACGCTTATAAATATATTTCAGGCCAAATGAAAATGAAGGATAAATATGGACGGTACTAAGTGATGTAATTCAATGTCTAATAAAAGACTGTGTGGAAATATTTACCGTAATTCTTCATCTATTAGGTTGGTGCAAAAATAATGACGTAATAATGTCAACGTCAAAAAACTACATTATTACGTCATTATTTTTGCCCCAACCTAATATAATACGCCTTCATCCATAATACGTAGCCTTAAAATTGTGCTGAAAGTGAGGGAAACTGCTTCTACTCACGCATAATACGAGTCCCCTGTTTGGTAATCAAACACTATAAATTGTGTCTCTCCAATTACAGCCAGCGTTTCCAAATCTTATATAAGATATTAGCTTGGTGCTAAAATAATGACATAATAATGTCGTTTTTTGACGTATTTTTTAACTTCAAAAAACGACATTATTACGTCATTATTTTTTGCACCAACCTAATAGTTTTCAAAATTTCTGATCATAACGATTCTAAACGGAAACGGAAATAACTATATTGTGCCTACCGCGCACAACTCATTAACCTGTTTTTGTTCGATAAAATCGACCGGATCAGTATGTAGTTTTTCACAAAAATGTTTTTAAACACAGAATAATATTATTACAATTTAGTTTTATGATAATTACTATTTTATTTTACATTTGTAAGTATTGTTAGGTACATATGATTGTATTTATTGGGTCGCAATCGCCGAATGTTAGTGTCAAATTGACGTATGTTTGTGGTGAGTAGTCACTAAGCAACTAAAATCGACCTATGAAGCGGCTATTTTTTTGAATATATTTTGTAGCTATGTATAATATACAGCTCTAATTTTGCTTATTATTTTTAAAAAATGCGTATTATACATGGAGAATTACGGAAATAGTATTTAAACCATTTAACCTTCTGAAATTAATTCATGCATGTTATATTTTTAATAATATTTTTTGAATAAAGAGTTTTCATTAATTTTTTTTATTGTCATGTATGTCAACAAAGAAAACTTTTCTTTTTGTCTTTATTCATATGCTAATAATCATAATTTTACCACCTCCCTTTACCAAAAAAGAAACAAAAAAAAACACCAGCAGAAAATCTTGTTTATTCAAATACAAAATGAATGCCCACAGAGATACAAAATAACTGTTATAAAAAACATGACTGAGCGAGCCAATAAAATGTCTTCTTCGAACATATTCTATAAGAAATTTAGCAACAATAAACAAACCGTAATCAACAATAACTTCGCTAATCATGTTGTCGAAAAACAACACGGGGTCTTATAAAACCCCTCTATGTAAAAATAATGTTGTCTGTGAATTCTTATACCCCATTGGGTGATTTTATCTGCAACACTAATAAACAAAACGCAACATTAAATTCTTAGACACACATGCACCACACTCTCTCGAAAATTGACCTGTCATCTATTGAAACTCAATAAGTGCACACATCAATCAGCCCATGACGACCGACCAAAGTACGACTATCAACATAAAAATACTAGAAGATAGCGCCAAAATACTCTAAAGCACACAATACATGCAGAAACCCAAAACTCTAGAAACTATTATTATAGTGCATATGATATATTAGGTTGGTGCAAAAATAATGACGTACTAATCTCGTTTTTTGACGTATTTTTTAACGTCAAAAAACGACATTATTACGTCATTACTTTTGCACCAACCTAATAATTAATGTAAGCACGTATTTTATAAGTATTATATTAAAATAAAAAAAAAATAAGTCGCATTCTTTTTGTGGAGCCTCATAAACCTTTACACATGACTTAACACTAAACCATTTCAAACGTCTAGGATACCATAATGCAAACAAAAGTTTACTAACTACAGCACAGATATCACATCGGTTCTTTATAATGATTGTAAAAATCGAAATTAGGTAAGGGCATCAGGTAAAGGAAAGACATATTTCATTTATATTTTCTTAAGTGCGATACTAGCCAAGCCTTGCTGTGGCCGACAAGGCTACATTGACAGATGAAATTTGTTACAGCAGGATTTTGATGGTATCTCTGCTTCACTGCTTCTCGAAGCTGATCACGGTGCATCAGTCTACTGTCTATAAAACCCTTCAACTAGAACAAAAATAACAAAATATGAACTTCGGACAGTTTGTGAACTTCGAGCACAAAACTCAAAACTTTATCCGAACATTGGAAAAAACAATAAAAAATTAAACAATTAAAAAATTAAATCTTTCGGTTCTTCTTAATCAAACTTGATTATATATGAAAAGTGACAGGCATTGAAAACATTTTAGCAAAGGTATAACTTAGTTGGGCTGGTCATGTGAGAGTGGATGAGCATAGGCTTCCAAAAAAGGTTCTCTATGGACAACAACCAAACTCCAAACGTTCAGTTAGATGCCCACAAAGACAAATTGAAAAACAACTTGAAACATTTGAACTTTGATCTGAAAACCTGGGAAGCCCAAGCATCAAAACAAAAGGAGTGGCGTAAGTTGAATGGTTTTGTAGACAGTAGATTGATGCACCGTGATCAGCTTCAAGAAGCACTGAAGCAGCGACACCATCAAAATCCTGCTTTAACAAATTTCATCTGTCAATGTAGCCTTGTCGCTTACAGCAAGGCTTGGCTAGTATCGCACTTAAGAAAATACAAATGAAATATGTGTTTCCTTTACCTGATTTTATCCACGTTAGACCTTACTAGCATGCATAAGTGTAAAACTAAAGGCACCATCCATTGTTGAACCCCATTTATATTCCATAATAGGAGAGTCTACCATATATATATATATATATATATATATATATATATATATATATATATATATATATATAGAGAGAGAGAGAGAGAGAGAGAGAGAGAGAGAGAGACAAAAAAAGAGAGAGAATATTTAATAGTTTATTTCAATAGGTAGCGATTCAATACGACATTTTAATTTCGAGAAACATATGTACCATTTATGGAGAGGCTGCAATTGCCGCATTCAAACCTTGGAACTGGTTCGTTAGTTTTGGAAATAGATTGCTTCAGATATGTAAGGCCTAGACCATTGTGGCAGACATATATTCAATGGCAATGAAAGAATACATTTGAAAAAGAATCAAGACGCTCACTTCCTCACTCTTGAAATGGCTAAATGAAACCGCCACCTCCACTCCAACAGTTTATCTTCTCACACTTAACGCCAGTGGAACTCCCGTTTACTTGCTTCTCTGATAACTACAAACTTCATTGTTTTGAGTGCAACGTCAATCGCCATCTCTTGTCTTCTTGAATCCTGTTCATGTTTTGTTCTTTCCTCAATCGTACCTATACTCAGTCTTTTCTCTCCCTTTCACACTCCGTAACCCTAGTGGTACTTCCTCCTTGCTTGGGGTAAAATGAATAAAGCAATTATATGTAGAATATCATGTCTTCAAAAATTCTAAACAGGCACATATACAGTTAAGTTCTTGAGTCAGGCGATCATTTTGGAAATATGTCTTTCTAGCAATGACACATTTTAATAATAGCAACAGAAGGGATTGCGTCATCAAACTACAAAATTAGGAAAAATTGTATACAGGAAATTGAACTACATGTATCGGGAATAGTGGACGTCGGTTCAGTCAACCAAAGAAAATATGAAGGGAAACGTTATGCAGATGTTAACTTAGTAAAGGAATATCTATGTTTAGAAATTAACCTCAGCAACAGAAACGTCATGAAAGTTATACATACCTGGTCAGATACCATTTTAATATATATCCTAAGACCATCTATTACTGAACAAAAACATTGAGAAACCTGGATCAAAGAACACCGAAGTTAAGAATAAGGCAGAACTATTTGCACGGGAAATATAGCTTTGATAGAATCTACACCCGTTCAGAAATATTTAAATTAAACTAAGATCAATGACGAGGAAATATTTTTAGCGAGTAAAGCCTGAAAAACTTGGCCAAGATCATCGTCTTTTGGAAATTGTGGATTGGCGCTAGAGATTCACCAAAAAGAAAATTATCGAATAACAGAAACCACATCATTTAAGGACGACCAACTGCAACAACAAATATAATGGATAACGCATGTAATATGAAGGAAATCTTCATCAACACTGGAAAGAACGATGACAGCTACTGGACTTGAGAAACCTGTTTTCCCAAAGGGAAGTATCTTAATAGAAAGATTTATAAATTTCACCCGAAAACATTACTGGCTAATAAGTCAATAAATGCCAAATGCTTGCTTGCTTTCTTCTTTCATGTGCTTTTCGTCTTTAGAACGTTGGCGATCATGGCTCTCCACAATTTCCTGTTATTTGTAGCTCTTAATACATTATTCTCTTATTCTTATTCTGTCATGTATTTACCCAAGGTCGTTAGGTATGTTAAGTGATGTCAAATGTCCCAAGACCTCTTTCCTCATAATGTGCTCTACAAATTCCAACTGTCTCTTTTTGATGTTAAGTATAGGTGTCCTTTTTCTTTCCATTTTTCATCCTTGTTCATATGTTTAGACTATAGTATTCGTAGTATCTCCCAGTAGAATAATTTTGTTGCTGAAAGTCTTTTCTTAATTTATGATAATATTGTCTAGAATTCACTGATATATGTAGAAGGACTGCTATTACATAATGATTAAGTAATCTTTTCTTTGTTTCTAACGAAATCTTCATATATTTTGATTAGCTTATTAGAAAACCTAATATGAGATGTCAAAAAAATGGATGGAGAGAGACAAGCAAGAAACGCTAGCATTACATGAAATAATACAGAAATATTTGCACAGTAGGCAGATGAGGTGAGGAACTGAATTTGAGATAGTACCTGCTTAGACTAATTCTACAAAAAACAAATTAAAGCCAGTATAAACAAATATCTAAAAAATTTAAATACAGAATATATGCTGAAAAAATGTAGCCATTATCAAAAATATTATCTGTGACGAAATAAATAAATAGGCAAGAATAGGTAGGAAATGTGTTCTATTAGAACCATGCAGACGACTAGGCAATCAGTTGTATAGTCAACAGATTCTCTGGGACACTAAAAATTGGTACATTATAAAGTGCCAGACTGGGTATGGCGATAAATTACATCTGACAGCAAGGCCTCTGATTGAGAGGCTTTGAAGAGCGTGGAACCACCTCTTAATTGTTGTTGTACCCAAGTTCACCCTGATACCGGGTGGTGACACCTATTGTGGTTCAAGCTATGGGAAAATATTAGGTTGGTGCAAAAATAATGACGTAATAATGTCGTTTTTTGACGTATTTTTTAACGTCAAAAACGACATTATTACGTCATTATCTTGCACCAAACTAATAGCTACCCCAAACTACAGTCAAAACACAGTGAAAGTATCAATCAATTCATAGTGAAACTACCAGTAATACATTTTCACAGTAACTAAATTATCAACAATAGATTTTTGTAACCTCACAAAAATGCAGCAATACGGTTTTGTTAAAATACATTACTAGCAATATATTTTCATGGAAAACAATAACAACATAAATCTCAAAACAAACAGCAATACTATACATTTTTGTTAAAACTTTCCAAGCAATACATTTTTTTAAAAGGCAAAAAAAAAACCCAAAAAACAAACAAAAAAACAAAACAAATCACACAAACAGCAACATAAAAAATTTTTCTTTAAAAAAATACCAACAAAACAAGGACACATGGCCCAGTAGATAAAGACGTTGGTTAGATCCAGTGAAAGACCCTTAAAGTTGTGAGTTCAATACCAGGCCCCAGCTGTGGTAAACCAGAACAATCTACTCAAATATGGATATCCACGAAAAGTAACGTTTAAAAAATATCAACCCTATATATATATATATATATATATATATATATATATATATATATATATATATATATATATATATATATACAGTTGTACAAATTAATTCAGACAAAATGAAAACGAATAATTTCATTATTATTTACTTTTTTGAGTATTTTTTTAATGAAACATGACCCAGTACTCGATTGGATTTATATCAGGAATGTTTTCGAGCCATTCTATATTACTTTAATTTGCTCATTGGTAAGGCTTGCCAGTGTGTTTGTGCACCATTACAGTTTTTTATAAGCTCCCTTGGAGTAACGTCCAGCGCAGACAGTGTCTGTAGGACATCTAATCAACAGTAGAGACAGTAGTGTCTGGGCGTGATTGAAATCTCATGCAATCACGGTTGACACAATATTTTTTAAGGCCAAACAAATTTCATCATACACCTCGGAAATAGGTTCATATAACTGCACATCACTGCAAATGGCCTAATCTTAGGAAAAAAATAGAAATTGATTACACACTGTCACTACATTGGGTCACAAACTGACTGTATGGTGAAAGAAAGGAAACTAAAGCGGTTGTTTCAATCAATTTGCATTAGTATATATATATATATATATATATATATATATATATATATATTTTTTTTTTGTTTTTTTGAACAATAAAAAAAAAATTAAAATCTTCAGACACACTGGGTTGTAGATTAATATTCTTTCGTTTTTTTTATTATTATTCCATTTAGACTCCTCGACTAGTTTCGGCCGAAATGGCCATCATCGGGAGGAGAAATATTTCTGCTTGCTGCTAGCACTAAACTACAGAAATGAACATATATATATATATATGATATATATATATGATATATATATATATATATATGATATATATATATATATATATATGATATATATATATATATATATATATATATATATATATATATATATATATATATATATATATGATAAATGAGTCACACAATACTAGACTAAAAACCAATGTTGTTATTAGAAAATAGCTATTACAAAAAAAATTAAACCGTGCAAAAATTAACTCCTGCACGAAAAAAGCATACACTGAATTAAAAACAAAATAAACAAACTCTCATTAATAATAGCTTTCCTAATTACATCATTGATAAGCAAATTAACCGCGTCATGAGAAATATTAATATAAATAAAAAAGAACATAATATCTCCTAAAATAACTTAAACCTTATCACTCTACTATACCGTAATCAAATGCATTCTAACTATAAGCAAGATGAAAAAACCTAAAAAAATCTTATAAGCACTAATATATCCCCCACTAATCCCAGTAAAGAAAATAAACTTATTATATCCTATACTAAATTTAACACAGCCAACTTAATAATAAGCAGTAACTCTTCTCGGTTCACTAGGGTCTTGGAAATGATCAATATTGTATATCAGTTTAAATGTCCTTTGGGAGATTGTATCTCAGACAAAAAACGTGAAGTACATATGTTGGCTTGATGACTACAACGTTATCAAGACGTTTTACGCTCCATTTGTAATGCATCACTTTTCATTATATCAGTTATTGATTAGTTATATTTCTCTACGTTTGGAATTTGGGTACTTATTCCAGTCTGTTAAATAAAACCCTTTTACCTACTTTGTCTAATCCCTTCTTGAAGCCATCTACATATATATAACATTTGAATACACTCCTATTTGCAAGTCCAATATTTGAATGTTGAGAATACAGCCGACATGTTATCTATTCGGCCTGCAACACCCGTCCTTTTCTGTTTATTCTGTTTGGGTCTGGAAGCTGTTATCTCTTTCCTCAATTAGACGCAATCATCATAAATATATCCTTGCAAAGAAATAGAATTTGGCAAGAGTGGAATGTTGGTCATATTTGATTCATTTTCTATTCATTTCTTACTTGTAAATTTCACCTCTGGGAGGTAATTAGATCCTAACATCCTAGTATTTAATTAAAATGGATCGTTTAGGCTTAAATAAAACCAATGTATTTGACACTATTTCGTCTGTGACTAGTAAAAGTTGCATGTGTTGAGGTAAATTTTCTTGATAGAATATATGTATAGCTGCACATATTTTTGTGAATATATGAACTTTTTTTACAGTAAGGTTCACCCTTTACAAAGCCTTGGACACATCGAAGTAAAGGGTTACGCTAAGAGGCAGTTTATACGGATAGGAGGGTAAGATAACGGTTAACACTAGACTTGAACGGGTTAAGATTATAGCGATCAGGGAACCATCTTCTAGGAAGTCGGTTCCTCAAAGCAGTGGTTCGAGGGAAAAAGCTGTTGTGGATCTTGCTACTTATTGAAGGAATACGGAGGGAATTGATGTTGTTTGCTATAATCTACATGACATTGTGGGTCCTAGCTGTGAAGGTTAGACTTAGCGAAACCAACGAATGCAGTTCATCCTAGGACTTTCCATGGAAGTAACGCTAGAGCATTAAGAGACTCGCCCCATTCAGTCTGTAAGAGAGAGGCTGGAGGATGGAAAATATTTCATCTCCCACAATGACTGAGAGACGCTTTTGTACCGGAAAGTGAGGACACCGTAGCCCCGTCTTAATATGACAACAGTACTCTATTTTCAGTTTGATCTGAGCTCTTTTAAAGGTAGATGACAGCATGAAGAATCAGTTACGTACTGGACCGCTACAGGGAGCAGTCTTGATGGATCGTATGTACGAATTCCACTTGATGTATGAAGAGAATTTAATGCCTAGAGGCTCGGTGCCTCCTCGAGGAGACATCTGTTCATCGTAACTGTCGGCAGTTCGGGCTCCGATCGGAGATGTCGGAATGTAACTAGTCTGGTTTTCGAGGTATTGAATATCACCAACCAGTTTTATCTCCACTGGGAAGTTAGTGCCAGATCATAACCCTGGACATACATTAACATAAGAAGACACAGAAGTTAGTGCTCTTTCTATACATACAACCTTATTAATACCATTCCATCACAATAAATTATAAACCAGAAGAATTATCGGCATCTTTATTTAATTAACACAAAATCAAACAATATCAGCCTAACATCTTAAGTACAAATTTACATTACGGTCTATAATAAATGACCTAAGAAATACATAGGTGAAACGTCTTAGAATTTAAATTAAAGTATATATCATCGCAAAATATGATCTTTTATGGAACTGCAAACTCAGTGCAACAATCATTCATTGAATTAAATCGGGCCATAATTTTGAATTAAGTTTTAATTAAAAGAGAAAGTCATTTAAGAAATTATCATGAGGAAATTCTTACTCTTAAAAATAGAATCGTGATTAGCACTTGTTTAAATTATTTTGATTTCTGTTTTTATAAGTGATAATCAAGTGAAACCGTCGATATATGTAAGCACCTCATATTTGCTAGGTGAAAACCGATTATGTGGTTTACATTTTCAAAATAACTCCGGATTATCAGATATAAATTGTGTAGTTTAATGATTGTCAAATTCGGGGCAATTTACGCAAATGAGAAATTTGATGTTTTACATGTAGATTTAAAAAAATAATAATTACAGGCATATAAAACCTATATCTATCTCGACTATGCGTTAGCGTGTTTATGTAATTCTCTCTGTGAAATTTTAGTTTAATTTAGTGTACGTTTATGATCAGTACTGATGACTGATATCATATTTTCTCAACAATACCAAAGTCACACTCCAAACACCAACTCTCCAGCCGACAAGTTAAGGTTACCACTTTCTTTGATTTTCCCTGACTTGCCAGGTTAATTTTATTTCATTCTTTTTTAATTACTTTCTTTGTTTTTTCTTCTTTCTTCTTTCTTTCTTTCTTTCTTCTTTATTGTAAAATGTATTTCGGCCAATATTTTGAGGTACGGAGATAAACCAATTAATTCTGGATCCAGCTGAGATCAAGAATGAAAACGACACATTACGAACGAATTTTGTTGGCTTTGAAATAGTTGAATGTTGACTCTCTCGAGCTGAGCCTCACAATTCCGACCCCGTATTTGCCACTGACACACACACACACACACACACACACACACATATATATATATATATATATATATAATGATGCTAAGAAAAAAGTTAATTTTTCCCTTGACACTGCTATTATTTTAACTACCCTCACTACTTACCAATATTTAATGCTTTAAAAACGATTAGAATAGAAATTAAATCTAATTAAATGAAAGTTAATTTATACATTTACTTTGTTCATAATAACTGACAACACAAGTAATAAAAAAAAAACTATGTATATATTAGATTGTCTACATTATTTAATTCTTATATTGTCTATTGCAATTGTTAATATTAGGTGGGTGCAAAAATAATGACGTAATAATGTCGTTTTTTGACGTTAAAAAATACGTCAAAAAACGACATTATTACGTCATTATTTTTGCCCAAACTAATAAAACATGGGATTTGAACTTTGAAAAATGCTAAGTAATATTGATTTCCTTATTGTCGGGTCATATATTTTAATAACTTAGGAAATATTTATAAATAAATTATATTTTTATATAATAAAAATTGTTTTAAAATTTATTTCTTGAACATAATAATAAACATTGCATTGCATTAATTCTAATACGACTGTATTCTTGTAAATAAAATCTATTAGGTTGGTGCAAAAATAATGCCGTTATGATGTCGTTTTTTGAGGTATTTTTAACGTCAAAAAACGACATTATTACGTCATTATTTTTGCAACAACCTAATAATAAATAGTGTTTAATATTTTTGTTGTAAAAATATAAATTTATAAATGCAGTTTCATCATATATTTAAATTTTATAACAATTCTATCGCTTTTTAAAACAATAAACACTGCCCAGGTGTGAAGGTAGTTAAAATATTAGCGGTGTCAATGGAAAGGATAGTTCAAATTTGCCATGAGTTTTTAGTGTACTGTCAGGAACAACAGAATACTGAGCACTGGAAGACAAACTAGTCTTTGCCGACTTTATTTTGGTTCAGTTAGAATTTAGTGTCGAAAACAACCACTCGATCATAAACTTTCTATTAGGTTTACAAAGATCTGAATATTCTTTACGTACAACTGTACATCGATATGAACGCAGCGGCAGACATACAATCATTGTACACACTTAGAAATGTATATATGTATGTATTCAACAGTGTACATGTTATGTCGTATTAACGTTAGTGAATTTCTTTCTGTTTTATCTTCGAAATTATTTAATAATAGCCTAAACGAAGTGTTAAAACAATTTAAAAAATCAGCCTTTTTCTCTTTTGACTTTACTTTTTGCTCTAGCATTTTCAGTGAAAACCAGTGATTCTCCATTTTCTTTATTCTTTCCATTTCAACGTTCATTTTATAGAAACGTGATTTTTGCGACTCGCTTTGTCTTTCTTGTTCCTGAACATTCGCTCTTAGTCCAGTTGTGTTTCTTTATTTCCTCTATTCTTGACTTTTTACGTGTTATATATCTCCCTTTTATACCCATGTTTTTGTTTTTAAATTCAACTCGTTTCTTTCCATATGCCACCCACCATACTTGCACCATTCACTTGATAAAGCAAATAACGTTAAATCTTGAATTCCAATTCCCTGTCATATTACATTAAACAAATCAGATAATTTCTCGCACATTTGCGAAACAATGTCAAAAGTGACGATATATCTTTCGTAATTTGTTTAACTGTTCGAAATCCAATCTTATTAGTCAAGCCCGTCCTTCGCAGCATAATACAATTACTTAGAAGCTGTTACTTACTTTCGTATAAACCCTGATCTCTGCAGGAGACGAAAGTATTACTAACGTCAAAAGCGTAAAAAAAGCTAGAAAGGAGAAACTAGGAAATTTCACATGGAGGCTCTGGTGAGATATGCTAGGTGACCAATGAAATTAGTTTTGGCAAATCTTATGAGATGTATCTTGAAAGCTAACTTTCAATTATTTTCTAAATCATTTTAAATCCATAAAGCAGCAAGTTATTAGGGGTTTTATCTGAACTTCAACAAGAAATGTAATTACGATTCCCTGAAAAGAAAGACACCTTTTTCTTCTAAAGAAACCGTATGATGTTATTTAATACAGCTTAACAATGGATCAAGAAAACAGGGCTGAAATGTTATGTAATATCAGTCCTCCTGTAGTGAATGCTGGACAATCTCCCCACAGATGAACAAGGTTGGCTGGTCGTTTTTGTTTAGCAACATGTCAACCTCTATGGGATTATTTAATGCCAAAATCTAAATGTTTTGTACGCGATGTATTTTTGTTTGTTTTGAGATACTAATGGTTCTAGTGATACATCTCTTACGGATGTCTTACACAAATTCCAACTTTTCCTAATGTGTTGGCACGTAATTGACTATAACAAACTCAACTGGAATTGGAACTCTGCTCTCCAATTAAAAATACCGCGCCTTTATCTATTACACCATCCGCACATCCAAACTTACAGCACACTGGTATTTTCAAGCGGTCACCCAACTAGGGACTGATCAACCTCTGTGTTGCTTAACGTCGGTGCTCTTACGGGAAACGATATTTCGAAATGATGTTGCCGTAAGTCACAGATGAAAATGAGACTTGGAGCAAGAGAAATGTGGTTCTACAGAAGGATGTTGAGAATAACATGGCAGCAACGACGAAGTTTTAGAAAAAGTAGAAACAAAAATAGAAACATATACATAACATCAAGAACAAAGAGTTGACATTTCTATGGCATACAGTGAGGAAAGACGACTTGGAAAATCACAAGGCAGACTGAGAGCAAGAGTTGCGCTTGAGTAAATGGATGGCGTAACAAGGTTTAGAGAGATAAGAAAAAAAGAGATATTTTTAAGTGCTGCAAAAGAGAGAAAATTGTGGAGAGCAACGATCGCTTACGCATTGACGAGACACGTAGATGTTCTTGCAGTAGGTTGCCGCTTTTTTCCGCGGTAGACGAGTTTCCAACCCAGTCTGTCATGCTAGTCAACATATACGAAGTGGAGAAGACGTAGATGCATTCATTTCCCAACGGTATGTGCGAGTTAGAGATTATATCAGGTTGGTGCAAAAGTAATGACGTAATAATGTCGTTTTTTGACGTATTTTTAACGTCAAAAAACGACATTATTTTTGCACCAACCTAATAGTAAACTGTACTGGAATTCGAAATCGGTTCTGCTATTCCTCATGCCGAGCTATTACCATTACACCACTCTGTAAACCAGCAAAATCCATCTGTACACAAATATAAAAGTGTATTTATCCTTAAATACTTATATATATAGATGGAAAACAATGTTTGTAAAAAGTAAAAAGATGTCTGAATGAGACAGACACGGAGAAGAAAAATTATTATCATCTTTATAAGACTATTGAGAGGTTAAATATAATCGCAATAAATACGTTTTTATTGATTGGTTCGACATTATTTTATTCTTTAAAGTTTTCCATTTTGCTTTAAAGTGAAAATGTCGGCCTTATCTCGGGAATGTTTGCTCCAAATTGGCATTCTCCGTCACCAGTCTTCACTATCGAAAACAAAAAAGAACGAACAAGAGTTGCAGACATTTTGCATTTAGAATGATCCACGATTCAAACATAGAGAGGACGCCGACTTTTTGATTTCCCCAACGTTGTTAATGGTGAAGGTGGAAGGTCTCTGAGTAATCAGGGATGCTTGGTTGCCAGGTTCCATCGGGAAAACGCTGCGTCCACCGATTAGCTCTTACTCGTTTCATCCAGGAATAAAAGTGGAAGAAACTGTCACTTGGGGCTGGCTCTGTCGTTTCTGACTTAACATTGTATCTTCTTTTCTGCAGGGCACTGTCAGATTTAGACAGGTTTTTGGTGTAGCACTGGTGTTCAATTGAAGAATCATATATATATATATATATATATATATATATATATATATATATATATATATGTACAGGTGTACATAAAGTATGTGTGCAATTTAAAATAGTTAAGTATTCTAAATTGCACACAAACTTTATGGACATCCTGTATATATATATATATATATATATATATATATATATATATATATATATATATATATATATATATATATATATATATATATGTATGTGTGTGTGTGTGTGTGAAATACTGAGGGAGAAAATGTGAGGATGCGTGTATTCAATGTAAGGAAGGTAAAAACTCAATATCAGACATGGAAGTAGGAGGAATTAGATACGCTAACATGTGACTCTAAAATTCAAGCAAAACACAAAATGGAAAGATGACGACGAAACGAATGAAAAAGAAACGAAAAGAAATTATTAAGCAGTAGTTCCCAACCTATATTGCCCGATTCACCCTTTTCATCATCAGTCAGGAAGTCATCCTCCGCCTTTTCAAAGATTGTCCAACTTAAGAGGTGCATTCCAAATAATAGGCATATAGTATTAAAAAAATCTTCGTTCTTTTTCCATATTAGTACGCATACATTTACATGGATTATTTTTGTAGTGGTAAAAAAAAAAAAAATGAGTAAACGTAAAGAAAACACAGCATGTCCTCTCAGTTGGCCGCAACGATGCACATCACGGGTTGTGCCACATTGAGGAGTACGAATGTTAACACTTTGAGTCCACCAATCTGTGGGACCCAATTCCCTCCTCTGAAGAATTGAAATTCTCCCTGGAGGAACTGAATACTCGTTAGGAATTCCTGCTGTAATTGATAGAATATTAAGTGTATTAGGGCACATATGATAAAGAAATAAGAGTGAATTATCATTGCTTATGTATGTCATTTACTTTTTTATGTTTGGGCTTAAACATTTTTTGTGATGTCAGCGAACACGCGATGACATCTTTGTAATATCAACGAATACTCATTGTCACTTTCGAGATACTCCTTGTATTAGATACTTTATAATCGCAGATACAACTATAGTAACGCCGTTGAACAATACTGGTGCCAGACGCCTTCGAATAACACTCGCACTAATAGTACTTGCTCGATAATACTCGATAGAAAAGTAACTAGCGAATACTAATGTGAATAGTGAGATATTCACTAACTGTACCACGCGTCCAGATGCGACACATGGCCAAGTTTATTGTCGGGTATCTGAACCCGTAGGTCCGGTCAAATGTTCCCCTTAGACCCTGTAAAAATGGGGTTGGTTAGCTGTTTACCACTCCAGACGAGACTCTGCCCTTCGGCATAGCCTCGTCTGGGTTATTCTCTGTCCGGAGGCAGAGACCTTGATAAGCACACTTCTGAAGTAATCCGGATAGTGATAATATTCACTAACCGTCCAACGCTGGCGGATATGGCATAGAGTCGAGTTTATTGTTGGGGTATAGGAGCCCGTAGATTCGGCCAAAATATCCCCGGAAACTCTGTAAAAACGGGGTCGAGTAGCTACCTCCCGAGACGAGACTCTGCCCTTCGGTATAGCCTCGTCTGGGGATCCTCTCTGTCCTGAGGCAGAGGGTTTAACTTGCACTCTTCCAAAGTAATTTGGAGAGTGAGGATATTCACTAACCTACGCAGTCGGATGTGGCACAATACCAATTTTATTGTGGGGTTTACGAGTCCGTAGTTTGGGACAAAAATTTCCCGTAGACCCCGTAAAAACGGAGTTGGGTAGCTTCCTACCACCCCAGACGAGACTCTACCCTTCGACACAGCCTCGTCTGTGTTCTTCTTCGCCCGGAGGCAGATAGTTTGACAAGCACAGTTCTGAAGTAATTCGGAGAGTGCTGATATTCACCTACCGCCCCACGCGGTCGGATGTGGCACAAGGCAGAGTTTATTGTAAGGTTTCCGATCCTGTAGGCTCGGACAAAAATTCCCCGTAAAAACCGGGGTCCGGTAGCTGTCTACCACCCTAGACGAGACTCTGCCCTTTGACATAGCCTCGTCTCGGTTTCTCTCTGCCCAGAGAGTTCGACAAGAACACCTCCGAAGTAATTCGGAGAGTGATCCATTATATATATATATATATATATATTTCTTTCTCATCACACGATCTACTTAATTAAAATAGGATCGCCTGTGTTTGCTGTTTGGTGATCTGTGTTCAAGCTCCAGTGTCGGCAGTGACACTTTATTCCCATATAACACATTTATTTACATTTTATTTCTTGAAAATAACTATATATATTAATTCTAAATAATATGGTTGCCCAAAATATCGAGTAAATATATCAGTAAATCTGCCAGAACATGGAGTACGAAACAACGCTATCAATCGGTTTAAAGAAAAAATAGAGACTACAAGACAAACTTTAAACTTCGTGCCCACAAAATAATGGCGTATGAAACGAGTATTCACTTGGCTATGTTTATTCTTCGGCTATGTTTATTGTCTTAAATAGCGTTGATTAGAATTGTAATAAAACTAGTCATATGTGAATTTATACATTTTTCTTTTGAGAACTTAGAACATTAAACGCTTATTTGGTAGATTAATTAATTTACAAGAAAAAGTTATATTTTACAGGATTCCAAAAATGCAGTATTTGTCACTTAAAAATTTATAAATAAATAAATACGAAAACATTTTACATTCATAAATTTTAAATTTATAAACATATAAAAATTATTAAACGATGTACTCTAACTATAATGAAATCTTTATTATTTACCATATAATAAAGTTCAAATCGATTGACATTGAGCCTGTTTCTTGCGAATCATTCCAATAAAAAATATTAAATAAATAGTGTTTATTATTTGTGTTGTCAATTCTCAATAACAAAAACATATGTAGGCATTCTATTTCATATGTTTAGGTTTTATCACAATTCTAATCATCGCTTTTTAAAACAATAAGAGCTGACGATGAGTGAAGGTAGTTAAAATAATAGCAGCCTCAAGGGAAAATATTCTTTTTGATCGTGTTTTTTAACGGTCACAATGGTTAAAGATTGCCGAAATCTATTTATTATGATATATTGTATGACAATAAATATTTGAACGGCCACTGAAATATTGTCATATTTTTTGTTGAAGAAAAAAAAATAACATTATGATTTGAAAATAAAATCGTATTTTAAGGGTGCATTCGCTTGTGCTAATCACTTAATTCCATTACGGTGTTGTGTATATAAAGGTTTTAATGTATAGAATACTGGGCAATGTTCTCACAGATGAAGACTAAACATGAGAAAAGAAATGTAGTTCTCCAGAAAGATGCTAAGAATCACATGTATTAAACATGTGAGTACCGATGAAGTTTTAGGGAAAATGAAAACAAAAAGCACACTTATACTTAGAATCACAAAGAAACATTTGACATGTCTCGGGAACATAATGAGAAAAATTGTTTGGAGAATCTGACACACACAAGACATAGTGAATGCATGAGTAATAGAGAAAAAGTAGTCTGTAAACTATCGAAGAAAAACTTGTGCAAATGGTTGAAAGAACAGGTTTTAGGAGATATATAAAAAAGGATAAAACTTACTAAGAGTTAAAAAGAGAAAGAAGTTGTGGAGAGATATGATCATACATATCCTAAATGTAGACGGCATATAGAAGCAGTGAGATAGACATTAAAAAAAACAGTTTCTTTTCGATCTCAGCAGACATTTGTACCCTTAACTTTAACACGATTTCACGATCAATATCCTTATAAATTTGGATTCAATTCAGTTATATGATACACGCTTAGGCGATCATGTATCTTTCCATAGATGACTGACGAGGCAGATTTTTTCCCACAGTAGGTTGCCATTTTCTTCTACAGTAGACCAGGTGCCATCCAAAGCTATAGACTCCGATCTGTCCTGCTATTAATCCATAGCTGGGGGGTCGAGAAGAAGAGGATTCATACCTTTCCCAAGGGTATTATCACGTAAGTGAATGTAATGGATTCGACTAGAATTCGAACTCGGCTCTCCGATTCCTCAATCCGAGCTGCTTATCTATTACACCATCGTACCTCCTGGATTACTTCGTGTATTTGGTGGATTAACTAAATGCATTGGAATGCGAGAGATCACAAGCATAATACATTAGAAAAAAAGACAATCCTGAATTTGTAAACCGAATGAAATCTTTTCCTAAATTAAGTCTAATGTCAAATTTTTTCTCGGAAATTATAATCGGCGATAAGGAAGTTATAGTCATCATATTGGAAGAGCGATCTCTAAATCTTCACTAAGATAGCCACATGTCATATTGAGTAGCAAGAGTATCCCTATGCAGATGGATTTAGCATTCTGGGAAGCACATTCAGTTCTTTATGCAAAAAAGTTTCCGTTCGAGTTCAGCAATAGCTTGAATATACACTCTTCAAAGTCTCTCCACTAAAGATGTGAGTGAGTGCTAAAATGTAAGGCACCTTACGGCTTCAAACATAAATTTCGCCCTGTAAAGCGTGAGGATGTTGCTACACTGTTCTACGCCGTATATGCAGACGAATTGCATGAAAGCAGAAACTAACCGCATCACTAAAGATTATAGAGCGCCAATCGAATCTCTAGTTGACGCTGGAATCATGCATAATGTTTCTGTATTGTATGTGAAAAATCGGCTAGGAAACGATTATCAAATTTCAATTGACAAAACCCCGTCTACATTTTTTGCAGTGGGCACCGCGTAGTCTGTTACTGCAGCCCGTACAATACGCCGATTTTGTCATGTATCATCCTGAAGTGACCGCCTAAAAGAGGGTTTATCAATGTTTAGTTCAACAGTTTTGCTAACATCAAAGAACTATTGATGTGTTCGTTCATTGAAAATGGGGATGAAGGCTCTCGAAGCCCATGACTCATCCCGTTCTCAAATGGCTCTGAATATAATGCTTTATTAGACAACTGAATATCACACTGAGAAAAAAATGTGTCACGCATTTTGCTCTCGAGAAGGACGAAACGGGTTATAGTCTTTTCACACTTTGTTATTCAGTTGCCTCATATTGTTCTGATATAAAGAAATTTATTTATCATATTCTCACATAAGGCTTTATAAAAAGCCTTATTTGCGAAAGGTATGAACGAAAATAAGTGAAATATTTCAGAAGATAATGGATATTTTATCTATTTAAATTATTTACATTACTCAGACTGTTGTCCTGAACAGTATTGTTATAACTCCGCCGTTTAAGCCGTTATACTTCCCGGCTGATATACGTCTGTATTTGGAACTGAACACTTTATAAGGAAATATTATTCTAAATCCACGTGCAAGGCCTTTTTTTTCTGGATATTACAGTTTTCAGTAAATTCCCTTTAGTAACACAACTCTCCTATTTTTTGGTCACCTCTGTTGTGGTCAGGCATTGAACTCACAACTCTTTGCATCAAGTCACTTTTGGATTAATTCAAGCAACGTTTTTATTCACTGGGCCATGAGTCCTTGAATATGACAACAAGGGTGAAGACAACTGTCTGAACAATGTAAATAGTGTAAATAGTTACAATACCTCATCTCAGAAGTATAGACAGTTGCTGGGCATTTTATGATCAGAAGCCTTTTGCAAACCAGTACAATGGTCCGAACGAATGCAAAATAATAATAATAATAATAATAATAATAATAAAAAAATATTTTCAACAAAGAACAGACGTGTATAAATTAGATATTTCTGTTCAAATTCACTAATACATAGAAATATGAATGTGGCCCTGTATATAGCCTGATAAAGACGATAATCCGATTGAGGTTAAAGTCACATCAGTACAATACAAACGTAATTTGTGGAGTATGTTGGAACAGTATTATTATGTATTTCGCTTTCATATTTTTACCAGGATTCAGAATATCTTTATAAAGTCATATTCCTATTGACACATATCTAATTATTAGGTTGGTGCAAAAATAATTTCGTTTTATCACATAGTAACATATGTTAGAAAACGAAATTATTTTTGCACCAACCTAATACATAAGTATTTTAGAATTTTTGACAAGATATTATAACTGGTGTCTTTTTAGCAAATTGCTTTTAGCTGAATGTGAATTCTAGATTGATTATTTTGTATCCTTCATATCCGAAATGATTTTAGAATAAAAGTCAGTCACTAATCAATAGGCTATTATATTGTCAAACCTTTGGATATACTTATTCATTGCATTTGTCGAATCGATATTCTACAGTCGCATATCTCTTGGCCGTATGACATCGTGATCTGTATCATTTTGCCGATTATTCATCTGTACCGATGACTGTCTTAGTGCTTGTGACAAGCAATCTGGAAGTAAGCTAGCAGATGCCCATGAATTGACTGAATAAATGCGATAAGGAAATAAGCGGGTTTAAGATTTTTATGTTGGCCAAATTGACCGGAAATAATCCTTTAAATGTATATATTGAAATAAGAATTAAAAAAAACATAATAAAGCAACAATGTCTCAAAAAATTTAACAAATACATCGATCGAACATATTGATCTGATACAGATCGATCTTGTTAACTACGCGTAGATTTGAAAGGTTGTAATTGAAAAGTTATTTCCCTAAAAGAGTGACCCGGGCTGCAATGTAATCAGCGTCGCATAGGAGTTGTTGACCTACTTCTGCTGAACGAGATAAGAATGAATGGTTGACGAATATAAAAGAAAAAATAAAATGAAGGAATCAATAAGAAAAAGGAAAATGGAAGATCAAAACGGAGACAGTTTGGAGGGAAAACTGGCTTCGAAAATGTTATAAAGACCAGCCATTTGAAAAGGCGATGAACGATGATGAGAAAAAAAAAGAAAAAAAAAAAGAAAAAACAGTAATATAGAATAAAGTACTCTAAATTTAGGAAGGCATTTACGAAAGAGAACAGCTCTTTAGAGAGAAATATTTAGTAGAATGTTTCAATAAAAATAATCTCTTTGTAATATTTCTTTACTTAAGTTTACCTAATATAAGACCCGAGACCCACTCAAGATAGAGAGAGATTGTTACGATCTTATGATGAATGAATTGTGTGATATGGCTATAAGTGTAGGAAGTAGAGAGCAAAGCTTATGGGTATGGATGTTAGGTAAAAATTATCTCTTGATTTGAAGAGCCTGAGATTTATGTTTCAGCTAATTTTTTATACAACGCAAAACTCGAAAGCCAATCAAGATATAGGGTTGATGTTAAAATATTGGGATAAATCAAGTGTGCGATAGGCATATCTGTGTAGGAAATGCAAAGTGAACGTTCTCTGGGGGGGTAGATAGCAAATAATTATTGGCGTAAAGAGCTGAAGATTATAATGCACAGAAAACTATACGTGAGACTCCGTTTCACAGAGTAGAAATTCTTATGAAAATAAGTCTGAGTAGAACATTTTCCTTACATTTAGAATACTGAAGATATGGGAATAAAGAGCAACCCCGGTTCTTGAACGTCTCACATCTCGAACAAATCGGTTTTCGAACAGAAAATTAGAGATGAATATGCCTCGGTTATCGAAGAAAATTTCGGTTCTCGAACAACATTGCTGAACCGAGCCGAACCGAGTTAAGCCGAATAGAATAGTTTTTGAGTCGACCGTCGTTTTATATATTAGGTTGGTGCAAAAATAATGTCGTTTTCTCACATAGTAACATATGTGAGAAAACGACATTATTTTTGCACCAACCTAATATATTTGTGTGCTGTGATTTTCTTTTCTAATTTTATTGTACAGTGCCTTTTTTTCTCTACATCGATTCCTGTTGGACAAATAGTTTCGGCTTACGAACATTTTGGGTTACGAACGGCCTTAAAACGGCCACCAAACCGCTTCGTGATTAGATTCATCCGACTCTTTCGGAATCCTCTGTACTGTCCTAAGATTGATACCCAAATATCCTTAAATGTCTTTATTAGGACTTCCTGCGTGAATGTCAAGCAGTATAACATGCTGTCTCCAAATTTCTGGCGGCGTGAATTGCGTCATCGTTCTCTTTTACTCACAGACGGTGGCCAACCGACCCTATTATACTGTGCAGTCAATAAAATCAATAATAAACAACGCGCATGCGCAAAATTAAGAATATAAAATGGTGACAATTTTCATATCGCACCCTGTATATTTGACGGAAAACGCTCAAAATATAATCAGTGGCTTTAATTTTCTTTTTCCATATTTATAATTATTTTATTGCTTAAACGTTATTTTTATTAGAAAAAAGAGAAAAAAGGAAAAAAAGTTTTAATATTTTTTAATACTAAAACTTTTTTTCATATTTCCTTGCGTCTGGATAAATTCAGTCCATTTATTAACAAAACGCTGGTTTGAAGAGATATGTGTAACAGTCCACAAAATAAATTATAACCAAATGGGTTTTAAGGATTCTGTATGCATTATGTGTGTGTCTGTATATATATATATATATATATATATATATATATATATATATATATATCAGTATGGAGAAAGCAGTGAGGATGAAACTCACATCTTCTTCTATGTACCGTGTCACTTCACAACGTTGGCAATCATGGCTCTCCACAATTTCCTCTGTTTTATCTTTTTCTTATCTCTCTTAAATCCTGTACCGATATCATCTTTCACAAGGGTTATTTAGGCCAGTAAAGAAAAATTAATACTGTTAACACTGTTTAATAAATAAACGAAGCGTATACTCTAATAGCGGTATCCACTATAAGTAACGTTTAATTCATAAAATCCGTCTGATTACTAAATTGAAAGCATCCATCACTTCTTTAGAACCTGCCGATATTTGTAAATATAAATACATTATTCGGCTACAGTTCTCTTGGTCCTCAATGACGATCAACATGACTTTGATCTCATGCGTATTTTTGCACATTATGCAAATAAGAACGCCTTAATTATTCTTGATTATGTTTGATTTGTATATATTACGGATTATCAACACTTTATGGGTTATTTACATCTGAAACATATATTCAGATTACAAGAATAATGTTTTCTGCGAGTGAATATTGCAGTAAAAATGATATTTCTATAAATATCTTATTTAACCCGTAACTAGCGGAGGGGGGATACTACACAAGAGCAAATCTTCAACATAATGAGAACATATTTAGGAAATATTAGGTTGGAGCAAAAATAATGTCGTTTATTTTACGTTAAAAAATACGTCAAAAAACGACATTATTTTTGCACCAACCTAATATTTAAGAAAACTGAACATTAGTTATTGAATATTGAAACTATCTTTGGTAATAAAAAGTAAATCTAATTCCATAATTTCGTAGGTATTTTTTGTTATCATTTCACCACAAGAAAGGCGATAATGCCAATAAGACGCAAAGGGTTACCGAGAGTGGAAGAGAGTGAGAATACTTTAGTGAGGAGAAAGAAAAAATCAGGATTACAAATGGTGTTGATTGACGTTGCATTTAAATTTTTGAAAATTATAGGAGGCAAGGAACTTAGTGGAATCATGAATATTTTATGGGTATTAAAATTGGTTTTCTTTTTTTTTCCTTTCATCTACTCACCATACTGTTCTAATTTTTCCAACATTTAGTATTTGTTTAAGTATTGGAAAATAAATGTCTATAATATCACATGCGTTGGCAAATAGATTTTGACGAACACTTAGATGAATACAGTCCCAATCATATATTAGGATATCAAATAAGTTCTCTCTGTTTTTCAACAAATGGCGTTCCCAGAACTGTGTGCGTGTAGTTTCATATGGTTGGAAAATACTATAAGGAAGTTTGAAAATTCACTGTATGTCATTTCGCCGAAGTGTAAACAACTTTGTTTTTCATAGCGTTAAACATGCCGGATTTCGTGCCAAAGAAAGTGTATTTTCAAAAGAAATCTGCAGCTGAAGCACACAGAATTCTTGTTGAAACTTACAGCGACCATGCTCTATCGAAAACAGTATGCATAGATTGGTTTTGACGCTTCAAAAATAACGATTTTGATGTTGAAGGTAAAGAACTTTATGGCGCACCGAAAAAGTTTGAAGACGAAGAATTCGAGGCATTGTTTCATGAAAACTTATGTCAGGTGCAAGTTGACCTTGCAGAATCATTAGTAATTGATCACACAACAGTTTCAAAACGTTTGAAAGCATTAAGAATGATTCAAAAGCAAAGACATTGGGTACCGTACGAATTGAAGCTGAGAGACGTGGAACGGCGTCTGCCACGTGTGAGCAGCTGCTTCAGCGACAGAAAAGGGATGTATTTTTGCATTGCATTGTGACTGGCTATGAAACGTGTATATACTACGATAAATCCAAGCGTAGAAAATCGTGAGGTAATCCGAATATCCATGGTTTTTAAGTTTCTCCTTTTTATTTAGTGGGGTCAGCTGAGTGTAGTTTGTTATGAGCTGCTCAAACCGACCTAAACTCTTACGGGATATCGCTATCGACTACAGTTGATGCGTTTGAGCCGAACATTGAAGAAAGAACGGCCGCTATACGAGCAGAGATAAGATAAATTGATTTTGCAACATGACAACGCTAAGCCACATGTTGCAAAACGGGTGAAAATCTGCTTGGAAAAGTTTAAATGGGAAGTACCCTACCACACCGTATTCACCAGACATTGTCCCTCTCCGATTATCAATTGTTCCGATCGTTAGCGCATGGACTGGCTGAGCAGCACTTTCCTTCTTATGAAGATGCCAAAAAATGTGTTGACTCGTGGTTAGCCTCAAAAGACGTGTCGTTTTCCCGACGTGGAATTCAAATGTTGCCAGAACGATGGGAAAAGTAGTGAATGGCGATGGACAATACTTTCAGTGACATGTTTCTTACTAATTTGTTTTAAATAAAACATTACCTTTCATGAAAGATCAGCGAGAACTTATTCAAGGTCCTTATAGCATATTTAATTAACTATGTAAAACAGCTTTCTTACTTTAAATACCTGCAAAATATTGTAACCAGTAAAGATCTAATTAATCAATAAAACAAATTTCGGCGCAAATAAGTATCTAATTTTTTGGAAGGTTTGAAATTTAAATCAGTTTCCGGGATCTGAGCAATGAATAGTTTATGTGAACAGTTCGAAGGTGATAAATACAAGGTCTGATAAAAAGTATCAGTAAAGGAGAAAACTATAACACATATCAATTCTGCATTTATTTTTTTCGAAATCGCGCATTTCTAAAACCATACACTTTATCCAACTGCGTTATCATTTGAGGTTACGTTTCCGGTACTCCATTTTTGAGACAGCGAACAGCTGTCTCGTCTCATTCTTTTGGATTTCCTAGACTGGTTCAAATAGGGTTCCTTTCAAGTGGGATTTCATTTTTGAAGAGAACAAAGTTGCAAGGGGCGTGATCTTAGGAATTTTTAGAACCTGGGGGATAATTGGTATTGGTCCCTAAACAGTTGCCCAAGCCACAGTCACATAGAACCTTTGTGGTGTGTTGAGACGACCACAACCTAACTTTCATTCCAAGCATTGATAGAAATAGCGGAAGTAAGTGAGAATGTTATAACTTAGTGCGCAAGCGTGATAGAGTTCCTTGTTACGCTGCATACATTAGTTCCGTTAATAAAGTCGCAATCCAGATGATACTTTTTGATCAGTCATAGAATGTGTTTCTTAAACGAAAAATCCGATTCTCAGAGGCACAGAATTTCATACAAGCAAAAACCCACAGTACTGTTTTTTAGGATAAATCATAACAACATCATAATTAAAATTTTTGCTCCCATCATTTTATGTGTTACATAAACAACAGATATTTCATTCAGCTTTCGTTGCAGGATAAAACACGTGGAAAAATATAGTATAAAAAACATTACGTAAATCTTTACACGCGAGTCCCGGTCAGTCATACCAAAAGATAAACAGATTTTCTTAAAAAGGATTGCCATTTTCCCATATCTATCAGTTTTAGTATTTTTTTTAAAGTAAGGTTCAACCTGTACGAGGCCTAGGGGCCAGTCGAGGTAGAAGGTTATATAAAGGAGTAGCTTATATGGAGAGGAAGAAAAGATGACGGTTAACTCTAGACTTGAACAGGTTCATGTTGTAGTGATCGCGAAAACATCCTTGTGGGAGTCTGTTCCACAGAGCAGTGGTTTGCAAATACAGTGTAACCCGGATATAAGAGAGTTGTCGGGGCAAGAGAAGAAGTATCTTATATCCGGGTTTCTCTTATATCCGGGTTTGGTCTATTTTGTTTAGGTAAGTATGGCTCTAATTTTGGACCAGAGAAAATCTCTCTTATATTCGGGTCTCTTATATTCGGGTCTATTATATCAGGGTCTCTTATATCCGGGTTACACTGTAGAAGCTGTTCGAGTGGAACTTAACTCACCCCTCACAAAAGGGATGTCCCGGTGAAAAGGCTCAAGCAGCGTTACGGCAAAGAAGGTCTAGAGAGAGCGTTAAAGAGAGATATCCGCGGATTCCAAGTCAGGACATTATCATTGATAACTCGTTTCTCTTATTTGCAGAGTTAGTTATTTTATTTTTAATGCTTGATTTAATGCAAAAATATCACAATGCAAAAATCGGTCAATAATTATTTATAACTATTTATACTGGGACTTCGTAATAATATTTTAAATTATGAAAATGTTTATTTTTGGTATATGATTTTTTTTAAATTGTGTATAAATCTTTGATTGTTTTTCAGTTATTCCGCCTCAGCTGCTATCCTCTTCGGCAGCACCCAAGAGGCGCAACGCACCTATCATCGCGCCGCATCGTTTGCGAACCGTAGGTTTGGAGGGTGGAAAATAAGTCTTTTCCAACAAGCACTGGGAGGGGCTTTTGAATTTAAAACTGATTTATCCACATCATCTGATGTTAGTTGTTGCAAAATCTACAACCGTTGCAATCGCGTTTTGAAATGGATCTTGTATAAAGAACACATTTCCTGTTATTGCCAGTAAGAGATCATAGTAAACGAAGTCAATGAGACGTGCTGTTGTGTTTATGACGTGGAAATGCGACTGGAAATGTCCGTATTGAACGAGATTTTATTTTGATTGGCTCAAGTGTCTTGAATGCAAATAAGGTGTCTACCGGGAGTATAAATGGTGGTCTCTGTCATTTGTTAAACGTTAAATAGTTCCGTGTGGACATAAATAGACTGTTGGGAAGATAGGATTTATAAGGTCATTGATTTGCTAAGGACAAGAAATTCTTTTCAGGAGACAATACGGGGTTATTTCTACTACTGCAGGTTTCATAACCAAGAAGATATTTACTGTTCAGTTTCATCGGCATTACAAAAACAAAATTTGGCTAGATAAGATGAGAATATGGAAGAGTTCAGGTAGATAAGTTTGATACATAATTAAGATGACAACATATCTGCATATTTCATTTCTAAAATCATTTCAGTAAAGTGCAGTTCGAATATTTTTTTCTGTCGTACCGTTAGATGCAGAGAGATATCAACTATTAGAAATGTCTAAGATACATATTGGACTAAAAGCGACTAATTGAGTTTTTAAAAGCATTTGCTATTATTAGGTTGGTGCAAAAATAATGTCGTTTTCTCACATAGTAACATATGCGAGAAAACGACGTTATATTTGCACCAACCTAATATTTACAATATTTACGTTGCCTCCTTGTTGTTATTGTTGTAATGCTCCTAACGTTGTAACCACTGGATTTCTTCAGATGTCGTTCGATCCTTGTAAACTTTAGTGATTTTGAAAACGCGACCTTTATTTAATTTATGGGATAGACTGTTGTCATTCATCTGTCCGTGATTCAGGATATTTCTCAAGTGGATTAGAGGGCACAATGACAGAAGTGTTGTGATTAAAACAACAATAATGAACTCACGATTTTGGTAATTTTAAAACAAATCCAGAGCTGAATTACGCATATTTAGACTTGACTTGACTTGTATCGGTTTTCACCCTGGTCGGGTTAAACCGGCTTCCTCCCGAACAAGTACAGCATCACGGACCATCGCTGCCCACGCTCGCAGATCCTGAGCCGGGTCACACGAAATGGCGAGCCAATCGCGATTCCATCGTCCAAGACCAACTACTTGTGGACCTGATAGTACTGCTAGGTTATTCTTGATTGTGCTAGCCCACGTCCTCAGCTGCCCACCGACACGTTTTCGCCAGGTAGGAAGAGAACGAGGGAGAAGTACATTGGAGATGAGTTCTCCCTTCGGGCGTCGAGCTTCGAGCCCGAACCATTGGAGATAACGCTGGAGCAGGACGGGTGCAAGAGGACGGAGACTCAGGGGACGACGTTGAGTGGCTGTGGGCACACGATCGATTCAGCGGCATCGTAGAATGCAGTGAACCTACGAAGGCTTGAACTGTTCGACAAAGTGTTCGGCATATTTAGACGGGTGTTTTTGTTACTCATTTCATAATCAATGAACATATTATGTAATTAATAAATTAAGAGGGGGAGATTTTTTTTTCTTGGTATGTATTGTCAATGCGAACGATCCTTTCCTTAGCTGCATAGTACGTACATCGCCAGGACTACATACAGTTTTAATTTCAGAGTTTTCTTTCTCCTTGGCCGTTTGCCAACCAGGGATATAGAACTCAGTCTCTCCTACTATTTACCCATAGCTGGGGGAAGAAGTATTGTATTCATAACTTTTCCAAGTGAATATAATGAACTTGACTAGAACTCGAACTCGTCTCTCCGATTGTTCAATCCGATCCGTAATCTATTACTTTACTGTACCCCAGAAGTTGTAATTATTCATTTTTCATGTTGTTATTATTATTATCCAATCAAATAAAGAGGGAGACAAAAATTATACCATAGTTCTCTCATTATTTATAATTGTTATAATTTTGTTATATGTTCTCTGTTTTAATATTAGTTGATATTTTCTCATGATGCTTTCTCCATGAGTGATTTCGCAATTTTCAATGAAATTTTCATTTTATTTTTTTTAACTCTCGGCTTTTTCTCCTGATGTAACAATTATTATTCCTTATTAAATTTTGTTTACTCATTCAGTCATTGAAACAACTGCATCATAAATAAATGATTTTTTACTGAGTGCCTATTGTTTTTCGAGTATGTAACGACCATTTTTGGTTGGTGAAAACGTCTTTTTATGAATCTTTCCAGTCATAATAAAAACGTGTAATGATTCTTGTGGCCCTGGAAATTAGAATCGATAAAATTTCCCTTGAGGTTAAAAATATTTATTACACATTCAGACAAAACAATTAAACAGCCAATAGGCGCTTTTAGTCTGGTACAGCCATATATTTCCGCTTTTAATTGTTCCAGCTGAACAATTCTTTAAAGATATATATTTAAATATACATTATTTGGCGTCAATTAAATGAATAATCTCTCAATTGTATTCTTTATTTCGTATTATGCAACTTGTCTATTTAATCGCCAAATCGTTGATGCATATCAGGCTTTATGTGCCGAAACTAAGAAGCGGTAGATCAATAATCTGGGAATTTTCCAAATCATTACACAATTTTATGAATAAGTTTCTATTATAAAATAGAAGAAAAGTGAGACTGCTGAATTTGAATGCAGTTTGCATTATGCTAAAACGTAATTGTTTTTATTGAAATGACTTTTCTTTCATCATATATCTTTTTATTTCATTGCAGTTATTTTGATCTTGTAAGCAACTTAGTTTTATTTTGTTTAATCAAGTTCACCCCCAAGCAAAACAGTAAAGTCACAAGGACGCAAGCGGTTACTGGGTGTGGAAGTGTTAGGCACAGGTACTTTGCTGAGGAGAGAGAAGAGAAGACTAATAATCAGGAGGACAGCAGATAGCGATTGACATTGTATTTATTTTCTGCAAATTGAATACGGCTGGGAAGTATAGAACCGGCAGGGTGTTCCACAAACGAGAAATTCGAGAATAGAAACTGTTATCATACAAATTACAGTTACATCTCGCTAGCTTGACTATAAATTGGTGAGACCTCGTCGTCAGTCTACTACTGCGCTTAAATTCAAAGATTATAGCCACCATAACGAAGAGCTCATCCGAACAATGATCACGAAAATATGTATTGAAAAAGAAAAGGAAGGCAAACTTGCGGGAGTGGGAAAGTTGCTGAAGCCGAGGCGCTAGATCAGGGCCAATAATATTGCTGATTCTTCTTCGGATTTTATCAAGGAGCTCTAGATAGATAGCAGAACCATCGGACCATATGTGGCAGTAATATTCTAAGATGAATCGTAAAGTTATAGATATCTAAAAATCGTCTAGAACGACACGATACCTTCATAGTAACTGACCTAGAAATGGATTCAATATAGGCTTTCCACTACATGCCGGCGGAGAAGTTTAGCGCATGAAAGAGCAGCGCGTTCACTCTCCTAGAGGTCAGCATCAGTCATGCTGATGGAAGGCAGAGAGGGTTCTCTCAAATAATTAATAGAGAGTAGTTTACTTTGGAAAGCGTTAAAATTAACAAGCCATCATTTGTCCCAGTTAACAACAGACTGAAGGTCGTTTTGGATATTAGCTGCCATTTTGAACTCATCAAACTGATCTGATTTGCTATCGAGACAAACGTGAATGATTGTATCATCAGAGTGGTTACCATGTTGAGAGCTGATGCCATCAGGAATATCATTAATAAAAATAAAAAAATAAAGGACCCAGGATGAATCCCTGAGGGACCCTGCATAATTACGAAAGGACATGGAAGAGTGGCCGTTAAGTATTAGATTTGAGAGGAAAGATTGGATCAGTTAAAAGATTTTTCTAGAGACACCGTAACATTTCAGATTGTGGAGAAGACTTCCATGCCAAAACCAGTTGGAAGTTTTCGAGAACTTCAACGCTACATCTTCACCATTTTTATCTCGAGATATTTTTATTTCCGAAATTAATAGCAGTACATCAGCAGCTGATCTGGAAAAACGAAATCCATATTGCTTGTCGGAAAAAAGGCCCAGCAATGTGAGATAGTTAGTCAATTCAACATTGATTAGGGATTCTAGAATTTTCTAAAAAAGAGGTAGAAGGTTAATAGGCAAATAGATGGAAGGGTTGGAAAAGTAAAAAAGTACTTAAAAACTTGAACAACAGTGGAGGGACTTCCAGAAGGTAGAGAAGCAAGAGGCGGCGAGGAACTTATACAGTTTAGAGAAAACAGGGACCAGTTCAGGGGCACACTTCTTAATGACTATTACAAGGATACCATCAGGTCCACATGCTTTGTGGGGATCCAGATTAGAGATGATAACTGAAACTATAGAAGGGCTTATATACATACGAGACTCAGTTATAGATGAGTCAAGAGTAGAGTTTATGGAGAATTTCCGAGAGAAACGTTCAGATGTATTATCAAAAAATGTTAAAACGACAAAATGATTAAGGTGCGGATGAATAGAGAAGTTACACTTATATAGAACACTATTACAGAGCCGCGTATTTACGTGACCCAAAGTTTTTTAGATGCAATACGGTGTCACATTCTTTCAACAAACACATAGTTCCTTCAAGGAGACATTTAAATTTATTACGAGCAGCAAAGTATAGGGGTCTGTTGGTCTGCTGTCGCACTGGTATTGCTGAAAATATTGGTTTCTGTTGGCTATAGAAGCAGATAATGCTGGCGTAAACCATAAGATATACAAGAATTCAGCAATGTTATAGCAATTTTAAAAAATTAGGACTTTTATATATATTATTTTTCTTATCGTATAGGCCATGAACTTTCAGAACGTGGGCTGTTTATCCTTATTTAATGAATCAAAATGTCGATTTGCATAATTAAATTTATCACTAGTATTCTTATGAGGTTTCGTAACAGAAATACCTTAAATAGGGAAAGATTGATTGGTTGATTGGTTTCTGCTTACCAACCGACATAGAGCAGAAGCAGTGTTGATTTGTCTATAATGTAATGTTATTTTTACGTTTATAATGTTATCAGTGCAAACACTAGTAATGCATACTTAAGTTTCAAAGATTGCAGAAATGCAGTTGATAGAGCAACGTTGAAGATACTTATTTGAAGGACGAGAAAAGCTTATCTATCTATATTTCTAAGATGAGGTATTATGTACACTATTTACATTATTCGGATTATTGACCCAATCTTTGTCGCCATATTTATTACAACGATTCGACCGTTGTAAGCTCCGGTCTTCTTCAGGTGGTTGGAATGTCGAATTGAACCCTTTATTTCGCTCACTGGGGTAGATTGTTCTAGTTCCACGTGCCATGTTTCATGGATGTCAGTTATCAGTTATCTCCTGTTAATTCCCATCTTCAAAACTCGGTTAAGGCAGTGGGGAACTTGGAGAGGGGAATTAACAGGAGATAACTGACAACTTTTCCTTCACATCTACAAATCTACCATTGGTTGATACATAGAATACTGTTGCTATGTATGGTATGATGCCCTCGTTGTTCATCTCGTGTTTCTCGACAATATCCAAGGATGAATATGCAATATGATCAGTCTTGACTTGGGATGTCAACTCCAGGCGTTTTCTCACAGACGTGAAGTGGCTTCCATCTGTCCTTTCGACAAATATTTTCATGACGTCTGTTCTGTCGAGCTATTTTTATTGGTGCCGCGTCTGCATGAATTTAACCGTCCTACTAGTTTGGCATCTTGGTGCCATCCTTTTACTGTCGAAGCAGTTAAATACAACCGTCTCTTCTACTCCAACAGTTTCTTCATTAGTCCTTCCCGACAGTGGCACTCCCTTCCTCTTATTCCCTGATACCTATAATCTTCAAAAATTAAAATATAATGTCAACCCACAACTTCTGATCCTTTCCTCTATCCCCCTTATAGCGGAGTCTTTTCTTTTACTTTCATTCTCTCTAACCCCAATGCGTGTTAGTGGCACATCTGCTTTTAGTGTGAAATGCTTATAATATATATATATATATATATATATATATATATTGAATTTTGTATATACAGATTTTTTAGTCTTGTCTCTGTCTCTCTCTCTCTCTCTATATATATATATATACATATATATATATATATATATATATATATATATATATATATATATATATATACATATGGCAAATTTAAAGTTAATATATATATATATATATATATATATATATATATATATATATATATTGTATTACAAAATGGAAAGTTTATTTGTGACGCTTTCCGTGCTACAGAACTTAATCGGATTAAATATTTTATGCTGATAGAACTACACATGCGCACGGTAGATGGGTACTGGGAACATTAGAACATTTTTTCGCTAGCCGAATTCATTTAGACTATTGTTCTTTTACTTTCGATAACTTTTCTAAGTAGATATTCTGCACTGTGATATTTGAAGGTCTGTCAAAAAATGGTGAAATCTTGTAAGAGCCAGGTCGCAAATATACTGTAGATGACCTTGCGGTTAAGGTACTCTCTAGACATTTACGTCATAGAGAATTATTTTCTCCTTTGATCAGAGTAGCATATTTCAGATCAAAATTGTGGCCAGTGTCGTTACGGTAGGCAACCAACGCATTTGACATATCAATTTTTTAAAATATTCAGTTTGTGTTCATATAACATTTTATTTAGTTTCCTTGTGGTTTCTCCAATGTATTTTTGTGGCAATTATTACAGGCGAGGGAATAAACTTCTCCTTCAGGTTTTAGCTTATTGTTTTGTTTAGTATTGACTAAGCCGTTTATTTTGTTACCTCCAATAATTCGGTATATCGAAGGTTTAAACGAATTTTCGCAAATGAATAATTTTCTTAAAGCTTTCATTTGTGCTTTAATTGAAAGCCATAAGATTATTTTTTTAATTTCAGAAAGCAATATACTATTGTGTATTTCAAATAGAAATTAGAATAATTATAATTGATTCATTTTTCAGAAAAAGAAAAACAATCGAAAGAGCTATACTTACATAGTTGTAAACAAAAGTTAATTCTCACATTTAAAAATCTTGCAAAAATAAAATATATATTTCTGAAAAAGTTATTTGAAGAAAATTGACAAATTTAAAGGTAAATTAATCAGTTCTGAAACAAATATTACTTACTTATAGCATAAAATGTTGTATAAAAGCATTTCTTAACCAGTGGGTTTTGTTATTCTCGGGTCTTCAGCGATATATTGACGGCCTAATGTGTTGACAGGCTATATATGATGGATGAGAATTGACATAAATTTACAAAATTTTTTTTAGATACTTAACTTTATGTTTGAACATGCTTTCAGAAAATATAATAAAATTTAAAATACTAAATTATTTCCTAAATTAATAGCGTTTCCTAAATTATTGAGTTGCCTTTATAATGTTATTTTATTAATTATTCTTATTAATTATCTTATTAAAAATTTAATAATTGAGATGATATGATAACTTAATTTAATAACTGAGAATTATAATAAATAAATTTATTAAGCTATTAATTATATTAATGATATGTCTCGAAAAGGGATATATTTGTTCGAAGTAGCAAAGTGGTTGTTGATTACTGTAATTGAGTAGGACAATCTAGGAGGTAACCGTAACGGACTGGTCCTCGTCGTAATGGTAGGTAATATGCATAGCCAATAGGCGTCATCTGTACCTCCACATCAGTCTGTATTTATGGCTGACACCAGCCAATCATTTTACTGTGAGGGGGAACCAGGTGTATGCATATTAATTACATCAATTATCATGGTTACTACATTTTTAATTTAATAACTGAGATACTATAAAAATTTTATTAATTATAATATTATCTCATTTAACTTTTTAATTTAATAATTGCGAAAATATAATAAATTAGATAGTTTTATTGTAGTTTTTATTTTAGGATTTGGAGCAGATTTTTAGCGAATTTGTTAAAAGTCTGAAAAAGGTAATGATTACATTTTCCAAGGAGCCCTGCTTTTAATTAAAAAACACATTTCGTTGATTTTAAATTCTAAAAAAAATGCATCATATTAATAAGTGGAGGGTAAAAGATCTAAAAAAAAAAAATTAGGAAGATTTTCTAAAAGAATAATTTCAAAATAATTCTGAAAGTTTCATTAAAATCCGACAATTATTTGATTTTTGCACGTCTTTTCAAATTAATGTGTTATTTTACAGGTAAACAATTCGGTGATTATGCAACGTTAATTCATTAATGCAGGAATGCTTCTATGATTGGTTTTAAATATTTAGTCGCCATTATGTTGCGGGGATCAACACTTTCGGGAGTAAATATTTACGGCCTCTTGGAAATCTACCCCACAAACAATATTGGCGGACACAATATGAGTTCATAAAAAGAATTAAACAAACGCCAATGCATGTATTAACACAAGGAATTACAAGTGAAAAAAAAAAAGAAAAAAATGAAATTAGCTACAATAAGGATATCCTCGTTTGTGTGTGTTTATGTGTGTGAACGCCCGCGCGTAAGAAGTGTATGTGAGAATTTACGAAAAATGAAGAGAGAAAACCATGAAATGAACGAGCCCCAGTGAGGTACACTTTACCCCCGTAGGAACTACAGCTTTAAAGCTAGAGTTGAAAAGCAGTAAAACAGTCTAAGGTGATAAATGCAACCCTATTTATAGGCTTCACCCTTTGAACGCTGACCACCGCTTTACCGGTGATAGAGAAAAATGACGTAATGCCTAGACACTGGTTGTACAGTAGTAGAGAAAAATGACTTAATGCCCACCTTCCGGTTGAACGGTGGTAGAGAAAAATGACTTAATGCCCAGCTACCGGTTGAACGGTGGTAGAGAAAAATGACTTAATGCCCAGCTACCGGTTGAACGGTGGTAGAGAAAAATTACGTAATGCCCAGCCACCGGTTGAACGGTGGTAGAGAAAAATGACTTAATGCCCAGCTACCGGTTGAACGGTGGGTAAACACTTGTAACTATTTTTATGTCTACCATGGAACATTACATACCAATTATTTGCGAATTTTGACTCAGGAGCACAGGCTCAAGGGGTTATAATTGTTCAGGAACGCAGGGATCAAAGGTTTAAGGAGCGCCCCCACCACCTCTAACAGCGTTCTGTCTCACTCTTGTAGATCTGGTTGAAATAAAATATAATTTTTTCGGCTACCGCTTTTTGATCAGCGATGAGTTTTTTCAAATTGTCTTGTATAAAACATTCAGTCAGATACTCGTCCAAATTTGAAACAGGCACACTGCTATAGAATTTTGCAAAATGACTTACGTATTTACCATAAATATGCGTATTTATTATTCATAATAATTTTGAATGACTGTTTTACTATAAAAAAAAAATCATTGCTTTTTAATGGTACTTACTGATTTGAAGCTGTCCAATATGTTTGCCTGATAGCGTAGAAATTTTACAACCTCCAATAAACGGATGTCGCTTTGGAACTATAAAGTTCTCAATAGAGAAATTAAAACATTATCATATTTTCTCGTATTATTATTATTTTTTCTCGGTTCGGTTTTGAGAATAAATTGTCCGGCAATAATTTATGGCATTATCTCTCAAATATTTTATCATTTTCAAGTTAATTTTTCAGTTATCTTTATATCCCTGTATTCACACACATACATACAGACTGGACATACACATTGCTTTCACACGCTGCTATACTTAAGCTTAAATATTTTTATGCGGCAGTGGAAGTTTCATCAGGCAAATCAGATGTCTCTGACATATGCTATGCATTTCCACTGCAATATTTTAACGTTGGCGACAATTTTCCTCACAACTTTCTCCAAATAAAATATCGCCACACGTGTCTATTATATCTGATGCATCGACGCTTAGTAAGATGTCTGTGATTGTTCTTCGATTTTTTTTCTATATCGAAATGTTTATTAGCTTAACGCTAACTGTACTTCTAACACAGTGGTTGAAATACGGAAGTCGTCTGACAAAACAATAACAAAAAAAATGGTGGAGAATAACAACTTTTAACAAAGGGGCATGTCAATCTAATTATCAACAAAAGAGACACAATCAGAGGAAACAAACAAACACAGAAATAAAGCTAAATTTCTGTTTCAAATGGCAACAAAACAGTAGTCTTGAAAAAAAAAAGTAATGATTAAGAGGAAAGGAATTACAAGTATGTGAAAGGTAAATTGAATGAATGCCATCCGGGGGGATATAAAAATAGAAATCTTTCGGATTGTTGTTGTAAACCAGACATATCAGCCTAAATTTCGTTTTCTTTTATCATAAACTATTTTAACAGATGTAAGTCAATAAGGCTACTCAGATGCAATGTGTTACCGAGTGTGAAAGAATATGAGAAAAACTCACTATTACGGAAAAAGAACAATAAAAGAACAGAAATTAAAGAAGAAAGAAGATAAAGGTTGACATTAAAATTGAATTTTTGGAGAAAAAATTAGATTCGAAAGCAACAAGCCCTAAAGAGTTCCACAGGCAAGAAGTGCGAGAGAAACTTTTAGCATATCACTTACTTGTCATATTTATAACGTGTTTCTCTGTTACGCGATTTCTTCGAATTTCTTTCGTTTTGTTTCTGGAAACTAGTGTCACCAAATATCACCATTAAATAGGGAAATTAATATTTTTTCTAATCATTCCGCCCGAAACAAGGAAATAAAACCGATAAGATGTTACTGAGAGTGAGAGAACAGGAAAAAATTATATGGAGAGAGAACAATAAAAGCACAGGAATTAATAAGACAAAAGCTAGCAATTGAGATTGCATTAAAATTGTTGACGATCAAATTTGACTGGAAAGGAAGAAGCAGAAAGAGAAATCTAAAAGGGCGAAGGACGAGAGAAAAAAACTGTTAGCATATAACGTACGGTCATATATATATATATATATATATATATATATATATATATATATATATATATATATATATATATATATATATATATATATATATATGAAATAGATTAAGCCCGACAAATATTTAATATTTTTCCTGTTTATACGTTTGTTTTATAGACAATTTCTTAAAGTTTTCTTATTAAACAGTATTAAATACATTTACAGGCCTTAATGTTCGAGAAATTTCGTAGAAAATATGCGTTCTCCGACAGAAATCGAACCTATATTGTTATACAGAAACCGTAATTTGTTCTGACACGGTATATCATTTAGATACATAGAAGCTATATATATATATATATATATATATATATATATATATATATATATATATATATATATATATATATATATATATATATATATATATATATATATATATATATATATATATATATACACACACACAAAGATATATTGTTAAATATAACAGACAACGAATATCTATTATGCTTGATCTTGAGATATATATATATATATATATATATATATACACACACAAAGATATATTGTTAAATATAACAGACAACGAATATCTATTATGCTTGATCTTGAGTGAAAAAATTAAGGCAAAACTGTCCAGCATTTGGATATTTTTTTTATTATGCTGTTCCTTGATCTAAACTTTCGGCTCACATGAGCCATCTTCAGAGATTTAATTATATTATATTCTATGGACATTTCCACAAAGATATTCACCATCAAATATGGTATCCTGTTTTGTTGACTTAGAAGTTTGCTATGAGACGATAGCGGTCGCAGAATATATATCCATACATACTTACACAGGAGATATATTTCTTTATGTAATGATGTAAAACGATAAACGATTGTGTAATGGGGGAGATAAAGAAAAATATGGTGAGAAGGACATTTATATGAATAGAAAAATAGTGGGAGAGAATTCGTACGTATTGAGGTTTATCGAGACCCGAGGGAAACTGAGTACTATACAAGAGTGGTTGACGCAAGAATTAATTATGGCAGCCAAATGCCACGACAAAAAATGCCCGGCGAGCAAATAGCGAAGCAGACGCTCCCAAAAAGGAGAAGTCAAATATGTGAATATATCAGCATTGAGATTTTAATAGGCAGTCGGAAGCTGTTGCTGGTGAAATGATAAAGTGATTGCAATGAAAATATTAAAGGGAAGAAATTGAAACTACTAATGGTACCCAAAAAGAATGCTATTAGAAAAAAAATGATCTTTAAGTAATGTATCTTTAAATAAGTCTTACTGCAACGTCATTTTGAAATGCTGGTTTCTGGTCATCGAAATTAAGCAACTTCAATCCTTGTCAATACCTACATGGAATGCCGGGCGCCGTCAGCTTCGTTGAGCTGGTGCTAAGCGGAGTGCCGAGTTCAAAATTCAGTTGGGATCGTGACATTCATTTACACGCATACACCACTGAGGAAGTTATGAATGCACCTATTCTCCTCCCAGCTATGGGTTATTTTTAATACTTGTATCACTTATTCCTCAAGGATACATGGCACAGTGGATAAAGGCGCTGGTTGCATCTAGTGACAGGACCGAAAGAGTATGAGTTCAACATCCGGTTAAGGCAGTGGAGATCTTGAAGAGGGGAATTAACATGAGATAACTGATAACTGATATCCATTAAAGCATGACACGTTGAACTAGAACAGTCTACCCCAGTGAGCGAAATAAAGAGCTCAGTTGGACATTCCAACCACCTGAAGAAGGCCGGAGCGTACAACGGCCGAAATGTTGTAATAAATATGACGGTAAAGATGAGGAAAAATTTCCGAATAATGTAAATAGTGTACATAATACCTCATCTCAGAAATATAGACATATATTATATCACTTAATCATCTAAAAACCAAAATTATTACCATCTAAAACTATCTTCTGGCTTTAAATTAGCTGAAAAGGGTTGATAAGCCGTAGTAAAAGAATCAATCAATCAATTTAAGTAATAAATATATGAAATATAGCAATATTGGTAAATGTTGATTATATGATTGTAGAGAGAATGCTCTCTAAAGGGTGGATGCAACAAAATAGTTACGATTGGATAGAAAGGGAAATAATTAGCACTTGATCAAGTAGACGAATGATATCGGAAGACATTAAAATTTCACTTAGAATAAAAGAATACAAGCCTCTTTGAGATGTTACGACTTCACCCTTCCATCTAATACAGGACTTTAGACTCAGCCAGTGTAAACAAGAAGAAACATTGTCATATAGTGGAATTTGCTATTCGAAAATAAAACAAATGAAACAACTTTGAAATGTTAGAGAAACTCTACCTTTGCAAACCATCGTGATTGGCTTGTTTTTAAACATCGATTAAATATGGTGCAAATAAAACGACTTCCAATTCGTAGAAAGTGGGAAAAAAACCATTACTAAAAACGATTTAACTGAGAAGCGTGTGTGTCAATAGTGAGAAGTTTTGCTATCACTTGATATGCAGGTAAAAATGACATCTACCGATTAATACTGAAAGGAAATGTCAATAAATTAAAATAATAGAAACTTTTATAATGCCATTATTAATATGCGAGCCAAGTTGTTTCTTGAATAAAACTGCGGCCTCTAATTAAATTATCAACCGTAAATTGACAGCCCATTTAGAAAGCAATTGTTTCTTCATTGTTCTGTTCAATATATCATTATAAATTCATTTATATAGTATACGAAGATGTCTTCGGAGAGTTGACCTGGTACGGATCAGAAAATGCATGACTGTGGATTGTATAAGGATCTTCTTCTTTAGTTTTATATGCGTAAGAGAATCGCGTGACTTCGGGTAACGACGACGAAGAAAACGAATTGAGCAAATATAATTAAAACGTTTAAAACAATGATTGATTTGAATACAACATTCGTGCAAGATGTATTTAACGTTATTATTGGTCTCCTGATGATTGACAGTACAGAAGGTCATGTTTAGTGTTTGCATATGTCTATGCGGAAAACCGACCCTCTTACGCAAACGATATTGCTAGAGAATTTTGTTCTCGTCTCTGGTTGGTCCATTGGGGACGTTAAAGATATGAAATGGAAACAAGAAAATAATAAACTGATTTTGAGATATAATTCATTATCGCTCAGATATATCAATATATATATAACATAGTTATAACAATATGAGCATCTTAATATGTGTATGAACTTAAATTTTATCTAGTTGAAGAAATCTCTTAAGTACACATTAGCTATAAGATATGCACAAAATAAGGATGTAGAAAAATACAATTATTTTATTACAGTTTCAAAGGTTTAGACGATCATGGCCCATTAAAATATACTTTACTTCGTAGCTCTTAACAAGTCTTGACTTTTAACTGCCCATTTTAAGCCATGTGCTGCTTCGTTAAGTCTTGTGGGTGTCAAATTATCCGAACCCTCCTTCTTCATTATCTG
Organism: Acanthosepion lycidas; assembly: GCA_963932145.1. Taxonomy (NCBI): domain Eukaryota; kingdom Metazoa; phylum Mollusca; class Cephalopoda; order Sepiida; family Sepiidae; genus Acanthosepion; species Acanthosepion lycidas. The sequence goes on along the minus strand of OZ010583.1, from coordinate 107,509,836 downwards.
TCCTTGAATTTAGACTTGTCACTTTTTCATCTGTCTTATTTTCTGAGATGGGGTATTATGTACACTATTTACATTATTCGGACTATTGTTCTCATCTTTGTCGCCATATTTATTACAACGTTTTGGACGTTGTACGCTGCGGCCTTCTTCAGGTGTTTGGAATGTTGAACTGAACCCTTTATTTCGTTCACTGGGGTAGAGTGTTCTATTTCTACGTGCCATGATTTAATGCATGCCAGTTATCAGTTAACTCCTGTTAATTCCCCTCTCCAAGTTCTGCACTGCCTTAACCGGGTATTGAACTCATACTCTTTGGCTCCTGTCACTGGATCTAACTAACGCCTTTATCCACTGTGCCAAGGACACCAAACGTTGTAACAAATATGGCGAGAAAGATGAGGACTATAGTCCGAATAATGTAAATAGTGTCACTTTTTTATTACAAGTATGTGAGTCCATTTTGTTTCCAGTTTCCTTAAAAGTTAGTCATTGTTTACATGTTCAGTAGACCGTATCATAATTTCACGATATTTCAAATCAAATAGGTTGGGCCGTTTAAAATGCTGTTTTTCAGCATTGTGAACAAAAATATACATTTTCTTTAAACAAATTCATATACGTTTTCATTACACCGATCAAATTCACAAGATATACTATTTTTCAAGAATTAACACAAAACCTGTAATAGTACAATCGAAGATAGAGAACTGACTAATTCATTATAGGCTATTCTATTAGATAGAAAATTGACTATTTCTTTTGTAGGTTCGTCTATTGATAGCGAACTATTTCTTTTTGTAGATCATTCTATTAGATAGAGAAATGACTAAACATTTATAGGTCATTCTATTAGATGTCGCGAAAACAAATATGATTGTCACAGTGCAGCGTGCTTTTCGAAAGCAATTCGCATTAATCCGCAATCTCTTAAGAACATTCAACGGAGGTTTAAACAGGTTCAAGAGAGTGAGTGTTTGTGTAAAGGAAAAACACCAGGACGACCACGAGTTTCGAAGGAACAAGTGGCGGGAATCCGTGATGCGTTTGAGAGGAATCCACGGATGTCCAAAAATCGAGCTAGCCGTTAGCTAGCGATATCTCAATCCACTATCTGGAATGACTATATGGGCAGTGTACTGCGAGACAGGAGGATAACTTAGGTACCAAAGAAAAGAATACTGAACTGTTACGTGACATATGTCCTTCTTTACGGCAGCGAATGTTGGACGATTTCTTCAAAGATGAAGAAGAGAGTCGAGGCGACAGTGAGGTGTTTCTACAGTAGGATGCTTAGGATATCATGGACCGAGCGTATGAGCAACGATGAGATCTTAAAGAGGTTGCAAAAAAGGCGCGCACCTTATACTTAATATCAGGAAGAGGCAGCTGAATTTCCTGGGATACATAATGAGGAAAGAAGGCCTGGGAAATATGATACCCACGGGTCGAATAGAGGGAAAAAGAGACAAGGGAAAACAACGCGTGACATACCTAACGGACTTAAGCAAATGGATGACAGAATGTGGTCTGGGGGAAGAATCAAAGGGAAGGAAATTGTTGAGAGGTGCACCGGATAGAAGGAGGTGGAGAGCCATGATCGCCTACGTCATGAAAAGAGATGGCACGTAAAGATCTGGTACTCATGCTGTCTGATAGATCGAAGTATTAGGTTGGTGCAAAAATAATATCGTTTTTTGACGTTAAAAAATATACGTCAAAAAACGATATTATTTTTGCACCAACCTAATATACAAACTCGTGAAATTGTTCGGTGTACAGCATACAGTTGTAAATATATTTGTACGTTGACATAGCTATGTAAATATTCAATAACTATATGAGGTGTCTCTTCAGGTCGTTAGCGAACATTGCTCTCCACAATCCTCCGGCCTTTGTAGCTTTTAATATATTCTGTCATTTTTCTCTCCGAAATCCTGTTTTGAAATCGGATAAATCTTTCTATGACTTCTAATCATCTTAGAACTAACTCATTATACAGGTCAGTATGTCCGGTGAGAAAACACATCTTTGTCTCATGCCGTTTTCTTATTTGTTCTTATACTTACTGTATTCTATATATATATATATATATATATATATATATATATATATATATATATATATTACTGTATTTACAGTATGCAAGCGGGTTTTATCCGTATGCAAGCGGTTTGCTGCCAATAGAGGTCATAGATTTTTCTTATAACCATCCCAAATCTGTCGAAGTTACCTACAGTATTTTTCTATATATACGTGTTATATTATAATAACTAAATAGACTTTCCATTGAGTGTACTTTAGCCCAAATATTTCTGGCAATTAAAGAATGCTGGTGATACATATACAAGTACATGGGATATTATACGTAAAACCTAATCTTATAATGGAGAAGGTGATAGATGCAATGTATGTCTTGTAGAAAAATTAAAACACTTAAATACCCTAAATTATTAAACACGAGAAACAATGGCGAGAGGGAAATGTAAGAAAGCTCTAGAGAGAGGTGTAACGGAAGAAAGGAGAATAGGAATGGTTTAAATGAGTGAGATAGAGATAGATATGAGTTAAATGCATAAATCACGACCGATTCGCTGGCCTAAAATTAAAATAAAAAAACAGACACCGGAAACGTGTGGATACATTTGCGGTGACATTAGGTACAATAAAAGAAAACGATATGATCTAAACTTAAAATTCAGCCATTTCATACTGCCGATGCATATATGAAAATTTTCCATCTCGTTTGCATTTATTAACTTTTATGTATATATAAAAAGAGAATGCAGACGAAGAAAAGGCAACAAAAAAAGAGGAGGGGGCATACTAAAAACGAGGGCATTTATAAGAGAAATGATGTGTAATCAAGAAGAATTAGACAAAGCATGTAATTTATCTAACAGGTTGCAAATTTAACATAAACATATAAAAATATTTAATCCAGTAAGGACCTATATGCACAAAAACGCATACGCATATATATATACACACACACACACACACACACACACATATATATATATATATATATATATATATATATATATATATATATATATATATATATATATATATACACATACGGGCAGATATCTACACACACACACACACACATATATATATGTGTACATATATACATATTCACTCCTGGATACAGATGATTTACATAAACATATATACACACATAGACACGCACATATGTACACACAAACACATACACATATAACCATACACACATGCATACATATACATACATATATACAAATATACAACGTATGTGTATATATATATATATATATATATATATATATATATATACACACACACAATACACAAACATAAATAAAAATTAAAAAGTAAATACCCACGCACCCATACATACATACATTTGACATAAAAAGAGATGGAACAAATTAAACTAATATATATATATATATATATATATATATATATATATATATATATATATATATATATATATATATATATTATTTGTTTAAAAATATGATTCCAACACGCTACATAAGAGTTCTCATGTTTCAAAACAAGAGCCGAAAACTTCAATATAATTATTTGAATTAAAGTAAGCTCTGTTCTTCAAATAATTATATTGAAGTTTTCGGCTCTTGTTTTGAAACATGAGAACTCTTATGTAGCTTGTTGGAATCATATTTTTAAATAAATAATTATATTTATGCTCTACTTTTGTATCGAGCACTATTTAAAAAAATAATAAGAAACATACTAAAGAACTTTGGATTATTTACCTAACCTTTTCTTTCCTATTTTCTATATATTTTCATATATATATATATATATATATATATATATATATATATATATATATATATATATATATATCGCTTGTTAATAAGACAAATAATCATGCATCTTCACAATACATATATCCTGGAAAGACTTCACGGTATAGCAAAATAGTATTATACAGAGGAAGGAAGGAAAGTGCACCTCTCATTATCTGTTAACCTTTATTTCTGTATTCGAATTGTAAGCAAATTTCAAGGTATTATTGGATTGTTGTTCAATACCCCATATTACTATATATATTACACTTAATCAAACAGCATGATTGAGTAATCATCTATGATTTTGTAAACAATATATTTACTGGTTACAAAATCATAGATATCGAAAGTCGTTACTGGAGATATCGAAAGTCGTTACTATTGAAAAGAAAAACTCTGGCTCCGACAGATCCTTACGTGACGTGTGCTTTCTTCATAAATATAATTCAACCTTTCCTTGGCATATAATTCTGACTCATCACAGGATAATTAATCTTTATTTTATTTACAGCCGGAAACTAAAAAAGATCAGTTGGCTTCTTTTTTTTTAGTTTAAATATTTCTAGGAATCGTATACAAAATCCAAGAGCGTTTTACAATTCCTTAATGGAGAATGTATTCTACTTTGATTTATAAAACTAAACCTAAGAGTTCTAAAGTTATCGACTGATTTCCCTTGGAGGGCAAAACTGTTTTTTTTTTCAGTAGATAAACTGATACGTAAAGTGCAGAAATAAAACCCAGAAAAGATTGTGCAACTCTGCAATATAGATAAAGCGATGTTGGTCATCAAAAGTGTTCTTTGAAAGAAAGAAATCAAAGGCTACTCTAAAATGCTTTCTCTCGCTTGCGATATGGCAGTTAAATATTTAGGAACGAAGCAGTGAACCATTGCCCGGTAACAGCAAAATGCACTTTGAATAACTGTCAGTCTTTCACATAAAAAACGCCTCACTTATACCCAATTTCAAATATCGAATAAAAGTGCTCTAAATAATGTGTTTGTAAATGATTACTTTATGCACGACAATCATAAAACGTTAGGTATTTAAATGTAGTTTATTCAGAAGCTGAATCAATAGACAATCAAATGGACATAGAATAAAAGTTTGTCAGATAAAAGTCGATGTTATCTAAGTGATATATGCAAGATCTATTTCAGTCTTTCCATATACTTTAGGCGTTGATTCTGTTAGAATCTTTCCCACGGGTGGAATTAACCAGCGGTAAAGAGTTGATTGAATGAGGAAATGTCTGCAAAGAAAAGTCTCCATTTAAGGGAGTCATGCTTAAACTATTCCAACCTGGACAAATTGTTAATTCATCTGTGTACGTGTAAAGTTTCTTTTTGTTAATAATAATAATAATAATAATAATAATAATAATAATAATAATAATAATAATAATAACAATAACAACAATAACAATAACAATAATAACAATAACAAAACAATAATAATAACAATAATAATAATAATAATATATATATATATATATATATATATATATATATATATATATATGTGTGTGTGTGTGTGTGTGTGAGAATTTGTATACATTTGTACAAAGAGAGACTGGCCTTGATATCTCATCAATTTAAATTTGAGATAGCGAGATGCTAACATTTTCTTTTCCCGCACTTCTTGCTTATAATTCAACACCCACGCTTCAAGGAACATTATATATATATTAGGTTGGTGCAAAAATAATGTCGTTTTCTCACATAGTAACATATGTGAGAAAACGACATTATTTTTGCACCAACCTAATATATATATATATATATATATATATATATATATATATATATATATATATATATATATAAAGAAAAACAAACCCCTTTAAGGTTCCATTATAATAATTTATTTCACCAGAGCCCTTTTAAACGACGCTAGATCATCAGATAACACTTCTAAAAAATGAAACCTAAGATGAAATGAAAATTCACACTTTTGACGGGTAGTATTAAGTTTATGTAATTTAACAGAGAAGGTAACGAGTAGTGGTGTGAGAGACATGGTCGAGTTTAGAGAGGGTTTATTTTAATATTTCTTTCAATCATACTTAGTATTCGGGGAGGAGGGACCATACATTGACCTATTTAATCCGTTAACTTAACGGAACAGATATATTGAATTGAGAGGGGAGAAGAGAGAAAAGGAAAAGAAAAAAGAAAGAATGGGGAAGTAATATATATATATATATATATATATATATATATATATATATATATATATATATATATATGGAGCGATTGGAAAATAGTCGACATTGTAAATCTTTAATTTCGCGCTTGCGCGTTTTATATTCTTGATTCATATCGATTTCACAGTATAATAGGGTCAGTTGTCTACAAGAAAAAGAGCATCCTGACGCATCAGCCGTCATCGCCCATAGGAACCACTTTTTTCACCTATTTCGTAGCGACATGTCTGATTGCAATAGACGTCTCTTTGCCTCCGCTCGTAACGTAGCGTATTGAACAATTGCAAATCCTCTATACCTCCTTTGTTCAACCAGTTCGAAGTCCTGACCTCCTCTGCCGACAAGGCTGAATGCTTTGCTCGGAAATTTTCATTCAACTCAACGCTCGACTCTTCTGGTGTACCCATACCCGACTTCCCTCTTAGAACTGAGGCCCTATTGATTGGGTTATACATAATCCCGTCTTTGGTATTGGGCATTGTCTCCAATTTAGACCACAACAAGGCTAGTGGTGGAAATGAGATACCAGCCATTGTCTTGAAGAAATGTGCGCCTAAACTGGCGCCCGCCCTCTCTAAACTATGTAACTACATTCTCAAGGAATCTTGTTTTCCTGACTGCTGGAAGTCCTCTTCGATTGTTCCTGTCTTCAAGAACACTAGCGACCTTTCTGACCCTTCTAACTACCGTCTTATCAGTCTCCTTCTCTTCTTCGGCAAAGTCTTTGAAGCCCTAATCAATACCGTAGTGGTTAACCACCTCACATCCCATGATCTGCTCTCAGACAAGCAATATGGCTTCCGCTTTGCCCGATCTACAGCTGATGTGCTTACGGCCATCACTGAAACTGTCTTTTAAAACTGTCTACTGTCTTCAAAATAACGGGGAAGCTCGTGCCGTGGCCCTAGACATCTCCAAAGCGTTTGATAGGATTTGGCATGCCGGCCTTCTTCGCAAGCTCCAGGCATTACGGGTCGACTGTTTGACCTAATACAATCATTCCTTTCAAACCGTGAATTGAAGGTCATTCTCAACGGATTCTCCTCCAGTTCCTATCCCACGAATGCAGGTGTTCCTCAAGGTTCCATCCTAGGCCCTACTCTATTCCTTATCTACATAAATGACCTTCCTGACGCCATAAATTCCCAAGTTGGCATCTACGCGGATGACACCACAATTTATTCCTTCCTCATAAACAAATCTAGTGTCACTGACAAAACTAACCTGGCCATGCATCTCGAAAAGGACCTCCAATCGGTTGTGAACTGGGGCAGGAATTGGCTGGTCAACTTTAATGCTTCAAAAACAAAACTGCTCTCTATTAATCACCACAGAGTTCCTTCCCTGTCCTCCGTTAGAATGTCTGACGCTCAACTTCTCGAGATCACCTCTTTGCGGCTGCTCGGTCTCACGTTGACTGCTGACCTGAGATGGAACAAATACATTTAGTCAATTGCTTCATCCACCGCAAGGAAAGTTGTCTCCTGTGCCGCGTCAGGAATTTTTTCTCCCCGGAATCGATCCTCCAGATGTACAAATCAACAATTCGCACTTGCATGGAGTATTGCTGCCATATATGGCCTGGAGCGCCTTCTGTTTGCCTCGGAGTTCTTGATAGTATCCAGAGTCGGATATGCAATATAATTGGCTCTGCTCTGGCATCTCGTCTACACTCACTTTCTCACAGACGCGCCGTCGCCTCTCTCTGTCTCTTTTACAAATACTTTTATGGCAATTGCTCCGAGGAGCTGCATTCGCTGGTTCCCAGACTTCATGGGTTCAAGCGCCCTACGAGGCTGGCATCCCGCTCTCACCCCTTCACTGTCGAATCTCCTAAATGTAGCCGTCTCTTCTACTCTAATAGCTTCATGTCTCGCACCTCTCGCCTGTGGAACCCCCTTCCCTATTCCAGTTTCCCTGAGAGCTATAATCTCCAGCTATTCAAATGTAATGTCAATCGACATCTCCAGTTTCTTTGATCTATCCACTATCTTTCTCCTCATCCTTTCCTCTATCATTCCTATCTGATCTTATCCAAATTTTCTGTAACCCCTTGCATCCTAGTGGCTTCTCGCCTTGCTTGGAGTGAAACGCTTAAAAAAAAATCAAGCCGACAGAAATTTGGAAAAGGCATGCTGCACTGTTTGGCATTTGCGCCGAAATCTCCAGTACGAATATTTCTGAGTGCTTGGGTGTCAATCTGATGAGAGTGTAGCGGATTCGGAAAGAGTTGAATTAGTCTAATGGTGATTACGAAGGTACAGCAGCTCGGAAAACTCACTCTGAGAGTTTTAATAAGAAATGATCTTCCAAATTTGTTTGTGTGGGCCTGAGACTCTACCCAGAGTCCTACATGAAGAGCTATAAAAGATATTACTGCTTTGACCAAGAAGGTGTCTTCTGAAAGACTCAATGTTTAGCAACAAGACTCTGCACCATGCTACACAAGCAGGAGAACGCAGTCACAGCTGGAAGACAATTTCTGCGACTACATCACCCTTTACATTTGGATACTTAACTGCCCAGACTGCAAATCCATTGATTATTATATGTGTGGCGCAATTGGGAGGGAGACCAACAAAACCCCTTGAAACATGAAAGAAGAACTGAAGGCAAGGATTATGGCAGCATTGACCAACTTAAACAAGGAGACCGTCTACAACAGTTGCGGGAGATTTCGTAATTGTCTGGAGGCCGTTTTTGGAGGCAATATCAGTTTTATCGAATAAATTTAATGTTTAGTAATCAAGATATTTTTGGGGTAATTTTAGTATATATATATATTTGTTAAAATGCGATGTTAAATTTATTTTAATTTTGCATAATGTAGAAAGTAATTTATCCATCACACCCTATCGGGGATTCTACCACTAAGCCGTTGGCGCACGGCAAGGATGAAAGTGAATTTAAGTGTGACTGAGAGAACTCGATTTGATTTACCGAAGAGTCATGCATTATTAGCCGTAATAGTCACTGTTTACAGATTCCCACTTCGTCCCCATTGAGCTCAACGGAAATAATAAATATATAAAGTAATTTTTCTAGAGAAATACGAAACACGTGTGTAGAGAAAAGCTTTCCTTTTATCTTTATTCATATATACATGTGTGTGTGTGTGTGTGCGTAAATCAAAGATTCCATTTCACCATTGCCAATTAAAGAATGATCGACCTGAGAGTTTCTAAAATATAAGTTTGAATTTCGCGGATATCATGTTCAGCTATTTATTTTCAGAAATTTCCTTTTCTAGGATTCGAATTTTTCTCCTTGTGATGCCTGAATATAAATTCCTTTCCCAGAAGAAATGTGATTTCCGGTTATGAATTCAATTTTAACAATCGTTTTTTCTGACGTGTGCGTGTAATCTCAGTGAATTCCTGTGTAGAGAAAAAATAAAATTAACTTTTCATATATATATATATTATGAAAGGGACAAAGTCCGACAATTTTTTTATAGACATTTTTATGTTTATACGTTCTTTTTATATATACAAATATTTAAGTAAATGCTCTGTTTGTAATAAACAGTATTAACGACATTTACCGGCCTTTATGTACGAGAAATTTTCATAGAAAATATGCGTCCTCCGACAGGAATCGAACCTGTATCCTATACAGAATCGTGATATAGGCTGACATACTTTTACCAATTGAGCCACAGAGTAGAGTTTCGGTTAGCAAGGTCGATTGTACTGTTTTCAAACTGAAATTCTCCATGATTTTCACAGGTACATTCATATCTGACCAATGCGTATCCAAATGTAAACAAATGACGTCACACATCATGAAATGGACAAAGTCTGACAATTATTTTTAAGAAATTTTTTTTTATGTTTATAAACGTTTAAGACATTTTTTATGTTCTACAAACAGAACGTACAGAGATTCCAGGTTAGGACCTATCACATTGCATATCCTTTTTTCGAGATGAACAGCGGGGGCGACAGACTATATATGGCAACAATTTTCAATGAAAGGAGGAATGGTTGATTTGTAGATTTGAAGGTAAGCCTGCTGCCGCGACACAGAGAAAAAATTACCATGCGGTATATGGAGCTATTGATTCAATGTGATTGTTCCACCTCAGGTCAGATGAAAACGTGAAAGCAAGAAGGCGAAGAGAGACGTTCCCGTGGAGTTGGGCATCAGCCATGCTGATAAGAAGCAGGGAGGTTTCGCAGTGGTGAATAAATGAGGGCAGTTTTGTTTTGGAGGGATTAACATTTACAAGTCATTTCCTGCTCCAGTCAACCGAAGATTGGAAGTCCTTATCGAGACCAACAGCCACGTTATCTTTGTCAGCAATGCCGGATTTACTATTGAGACAGAAGTAAATGGTAGTGTCGTCTGCATACATGCCAACTTGAGAACTGCTGACATCAGGTAGATCGTTGATGGATATCAGAAATAGTATAGGCCCCTGGATAGAGTCTTGGCGAAAACCAGTGTTGGTATGAAAGGAGCTGGCGGAGAACGCATTTAGGACGTCCATCATCTCACGGTTCAACAGGAATGATTGGATTAAATCAAATAATCGTCATGTAATACCGTATCCTTCAAGCTTAGGTAGATGGCCAACTTTCCAAGCTCTTTCCTTTAATAAGCCGCTTCGTCCTCTGATTGGCTTTATCACGAAAAATTTAGAGGACGAAACGCTTTCGTAAAGGGATATTTTCGTGTTGTCTTTGTTCATATTGACTTTTGACAGATATATTTCATTTATATCTGAACTTTTAGACACACACACGTTATATATATATATATATATATATATATATATATATATATATATATGTGCGTATATATATATATATGTGCGTATATATATATATATAGTGCATTGGAGCAACAGATCATTATTTAAACAAATATTGTCCAAATTTGGATTTTTTTTATTATATTCTTACTTGATTTAAGCTTTCGTTTTACATGGCAAGTTTTTGACAATTTTGTCTTTATTTTCATCTGAAATTTACAACGATTCAACATGTTGACAACGAGAATTTTTTAAGGAAAATATGAAAACACATATTTAGAATCAGAAAGAAACAGTTAAAATTAAAACACTGAATGAAGAAAGAAGGCTTAGAGAATTTAACATTCACAGTGCGTATTGTAAACAACACGGGCAGGAGTGAAATGATGAGTAACTTAACAAGCTTTTGTAAATCGATAGAAGAACAGATAATGTTAGTGGGCACATATTTCTAAAAGCTGTAAATGATAGTAAATTGTGGGGAGCCATCACCGTCCGCATTCATGGTAGACAAGTGCAATCCGTAAGTATAATGAAGGCATTCTTTAGAGCTGAAACTTAGTGCAGGCTTTGAAATGTTTTCGTTGGAAAAATATCTTATTGTCTAAAAAACCTTGCAGTTATCGTGATATAATGATGACGATGATATTGATCGGCATTTAAATATCTCCAATAACTGCATATATATATATATATATATATATATATATATATATATATATATATATATATATATATATATATATATATATATATGAGAAATAAAGAGTAAATATCGTGATAAAATATGTTTATCATTGTTAAAAACAAGAAGGATATAAAAATAAGTGTTCTAAATTTTTATGCGATGTAGAATTTATGAAAGTGTTTGGCCAATAGATTTTAGATTTTACAGGAAATCACCACGGGCAAGTACCGTAATTGTTTCATTACGGTTACCGTAATTGCCTATGTATAATACACATTTTTTTCTAAAATGTCATAAGACAAATTAGGGGTGCGTATTATATAGAGATATAAAAAGATTTTCAAAAATTTGCTGTTTCATCGGTTGATTTCAGTTGCAAAATGACTACTTACCACAAACATACGACAATTTGGCAATAACATTCGGCGATTGCGACCCCATAATGATGTCAAATCAATCATATGTACCTAACAATACTTACAAATGTAAAATGAAATAAGAAGATTATTATTCTATTTTTAAAATATTTTTGGGAAAACTACATAAACCATTGATAGATGCAGAAATTTATTAAAAATATAGTCGAAATATTATACTTGGGAATTGTAAGTGTAGAACACACACTAGCTTTTAAGAGAGGTACAAGAATATAACTGAATAAGTGCGAACATACGAACGAAATATATGTTAAATATAGCTTCAATTATTTGACACTTCAAAAACAATAAAATATTGCAAAATTAGACAGAACTCTTCCCCGAATAGGAATTGTGTGATTCAAAGACTCTTTATGGTTAAATTCCTTCATGAAAGCCTTACCATTATATTTAAAGTTAAATTCTTTTATTAAAAAAAGAAAAAAAAAAAACTTTCTAATTAAGTCTCATTTGATATTAATATTTTACTTTCTCAATAATCGTCTTTGATGCCAATCTTCAAAACCATTTAGCATCTTTCAGAAAGTCTCCAGAGTAATCATTTAGGAGGAATTAATGAATTGCATCAAGAGAAGATCTTATATTAATGATAATACCAGCCTTAGGACACGAACAATGATTAAGACGCAGTTGAAATTAAAACTCCTTGGCGTCGTGAAACGAGTTGCATTATTGAAATAGCGATTAACATTGAGTTTCAAGCCGATCTATTGATTTCATATTCCGTTCTAGGTTTGAAGAAACTGGAAAAAATATAGATTTTAATTCAAAAGCAATATCAGATAAAAATTATCGACGTTTAAATATCTCCAATAACTGCATATTTATTGGCAAAATAGATTGAATAACGCCCTAAAATATGCTTACATATGTTAAGGATAAGAACGTTGTAAAAATAAGTGTTCTAGATTTTTATATGATGTAGAATTTATCAGGTGTTTGGGCAATAGATGGTACTGGTAATTATCGTAATTCCCCATGAATATCACGCATTAATAAGCAAAATTAGGGGTGCGTATTATGCATAACTTCAAAAAATCTTCAAAAAATGCAGTTTCATAGATCGGTTTCAATTGTGAAATGACTACTCACCACAAACATGACAATTTGAGACTAACATTCGGCAACTGCGATCCCATAAGGATGTCAATTGAAATCACATGTACCTAACAATACTTACAGATGTAAAATAAAATAAGAATTACCATTAAACCAAATTAGAATAATATTATTCTATATTTAAAACCATTTTTTGTGAAAAACTACATACACATCCGGTAGGTTGCACATTTTATCGAACACAAACTTATTAATTAGCTGCGCAGTAAGCACAATATATGTATATGCGATTCCTTTTGGAATCGTGATGATCGGATATTTTGATAAATATCTTCAGTTACAGTTCGAATAAAAGTAGAAAACGCTGACCGTAATGAAATTGGAGTGGTACAATTTATAGGGTTTGAATACCAAACAAAGATTGCGTATTATGCGTGAGTAGAAGCATTTTTCCACAATTTCAGCATAATTTCAGGGGTGCGTATTACGGTTGAAGGCGTATTATACATGAGGAATTACGGTACCTAGTTCAGCCAATTTAAAATCACTAATAATTGTAATGGACATCTAAGAACTATTGTTTAAATTATAAGTACTTCAGTATTTGGGTTCAAAATATGTACATAGTGTAATGTCTTTGCAATTTTTGTCCTACATGCCGTCAGAATAACGGTTTTCTCTATCCTTTTAACCACCTCCTTTCCTCGGAAATGTTAATTGTTTTAAAAATCAATAATTATAGTTGCAATAAAGTCCAAATATGATGGAAGAGAATTTATACATTTTTTTCTTAGCAAGGCAGTAAAGTTATTAAGACACAAGGAATTACAGGTGGGAAAATTAGGAACAGAAACAAAGAGAAAAGAGTAATCAGGTGGACAGTAGATAGCGATTGACTTTTGTATTTAAATTTTTGCATTTTCAAATTTGCTGGAAAGCATGAAGCCGGAAGGGAGTTCCACAAGCGAGAAGTGTGAGAAAAGAAACTGTTAGCATAGAATTTACGGTTACATCTATCCAGCTCAAATGTAAATTGATAAGATATTGACACCAGTCTAGTACTGCGCTTAAATTCAAAGAGTCTAGGCACCATAGCGCTCACCCAAACATTTATCACGAAGGTATTAACAGAAAAGGTAAATGAAGGCAACCTTACAGTGATGGGAAAGTGAGTGAAACCAAGAAGCTAGATCATGACCAATAATATTGCTGATTCTCCTTTATATAATCTCAAGGAGCTCAAGGAGCATATTTGGATGCAATATTCTGAGTGTAGACGAATGGTAAACTTACAGATATGTAAGATAGATTCTGGATAATCTAATATAACAAATAGTTAAATAATAGCGGTGTCAAGGGAAAATCCGTCATTTTCACACTTCATTTTTTTTTTCAGGTACGAAAGATCAAAATTGCCAATATCTTTTCCCGTGTATTCAAAAACAGACTGAATTCATAGTTATCCAGATTTGCTTTCCAGCTTGCTTTTAATGTTAGTAACAATCATGTTAATTCATTGGGAGTGTTCACGTGTACATGTTTTGTTTTGATGAAAATATATGCATATCCCGTTCAGTATCAGAAATTTGTTTTCAGTTGCCTGACCGTAAACATCTGAGCTTGTCTCTTTGCAGGCTGACGCAGTTTGAACTTCTGTTCGTGGCCAAGAGTAATGATGGAGCATCATAGCCCTTGTCAACAGCGTTTTATA